>JAYMTL010000016.1:0-194551 GCA_036897445.1 Pelargonium tetragonum
TTAAGAAACGCAGAAGACTACTTAAAGGTATACTTCTTATAAGATAAAGTCAAAGGAAATTGAAGATTTACCACTTTCGCTACAAATTTTATAGGTACCTTGGAATAGGATACCTGTATATTACTAATAAACATTTTTTTCGCTAAAGTGCTTTTAAATATTTTAGTAAATTAAGGTTAGAGGAGGTGGTAGTCTTCTAAGAGATAACTTTAGTTTAATGATAATATGTTTACTAGAACAAACCCCTTATTAAAAGGAAAAAATAACAGTTAAAGTTTACATTAATACCGAATTAAAAATGAAAAGCTTTTTGCAAGATTGAGCAAATAATTAAAAAGCGAGGGATGCCAAATGGTTGATAATTAAGGGTAAATTCCTTGTTCTTCTATTAAGGTATGCTACAGCTTTAGGATTGTAATCTATAAGTTTTTGGGAGTCTCGATTAAGAATGAATACTAGAAGTTCTAATCCAAAAAATTAGATCCGTTAAACTAAGGAAGCTCTAAAATGAGCTATCGCATTTTTTGGAAAATACTGAAAAGTATAGGCGTCTAAATCCCTTAAAAGAGAAATTCTATTTCTAGGGTTTAGTTCTTAGTTTATCAAACGAGTGAATTACAAAACACGACCCCAAAAATCAGAAGTACTTTAAGGGATAACTTTCCTGAGAGGATTTTTTTATAGGGTGCTGGTTATTGATCGCTTCTTTTTTTCCCTAAGATATTTTAAATCCTGTGCAATTCTACGGGAGTACTCATCTTTATAACAACACGAACACAGCGGGTTTAAGGGGAAGTTAATCACTAACAAAGATTTACAGAGAATATTTCAGTAACGCGAGTCTAGAAAATGAACTGGATTTCAAATTTCCACCCCGAGCGTATAGTTCAATCCCTTTTTAGCTGTGCTCGGTAAGGTCTCAAGATCTGGGATATTTAGGATTGAAAAGGAAATTGAAACTTTCATAGAAGCGAAATTTCAAGGAAGGATAACAAAACGGGACTTCTAACATTTCCCAGACTTTTTTTACAAATATTTTGCTTTTTGAATCTTGGTAGTTAAACGGGTACTTTTGCCTTTTAATTACTTAGATAAATTTATCCAGATCCTGAAATTAATAGAGTAACAATGTGCGCTTTAACCCTTTTCCTTTTAAGGACCTAGAGAGATAAACAGACATATGGACATGAGTATAAACACTCCGGTTCACAAGCACCTAAAATGATGATAGTTAAAAAGTTTTATTATTCTAATAAAAAAAGAAATATGAAAACTCAAAGAATTGCTTTGAATGAATTATATAGGAATCGGGTTCATACTTTTGTAAATAAAAAGAAACCGATGTTAAGGAGTTGAATATCTCTTTGTATAATAAAAAGATCTATATCAAGCGCCTCCTTTTTTAATTTAAGCACTGCGGGGGTCCCCTAAAGCAAGAAGTATTTGCTGAAGGCGGGGCTTTAACTTTAATAAGAAGGTTTTCCTCTTAATGAAATACGATTTCAGAAAACTTAAAAGGTAGTTTTAATTATTAGGAAGGCACTATTAAAGGGATTCCTCTTAGAAGAGCGCAGAAAGTTAGATAAAACTCTATTTTAGCCATTTTACTTTTTTCTTTTACTCAGTTTTTTTATGTTTTAAGTTCATAGAATTCTGTACGGACAATCCCGTTACAAAAAGAGACGGCGGGACTTGCCTCGTAGACAGCCCTCATCAGACTGCACAGATCTGACAAACTTTTTATTTTCGTACCAAGACTAAGACTTTCTATATGCTAATTTAAGGTATTTAATAATAAAACCTCTCCTCAAATGTAAGCAATGCGAAAATCCCCTTGAACTTTAAGAGGCAGTCGTTTAGCCGAGAAAGAGTAAATATATTAGACATCTCAAACTTATTGTTGCGGTTCTTTCACATAAAATTGGGTGTTGTATCACAGCCTGGTAAACTCAAACAAAGTCGGGTGCGTTCAAAAAGAATTATAGTTTAAATTAAGACTGGTGGATACAGATTCCTTGAATAAAGAGAATTAATTGGCTTTTGGTTTACGTGTTGTAGCGTACTCTTAAATTACCTAAATATAGGGTATTCCCCGAGTTATACTGCAGAGAACATAGGCTTCTTTTCTAATTTATAATAGACCGGGTTGGGATTAAACTGGGTAAGCAGTGCTTGATATAAATAAAGTATAAAGTCTTTTTAAAAGAGACGCAGTTACAGGAATTCCTTTTTTCGACTTTCACTGCTGGAATTCGAACCAAAAAGTAGAATGTTCAAAATGTGTTTACCTATAATATTATTTTAATACTTGCAAGTGGTTTACTTCCTTACTTAGGTAGAAAGCCCCGTCCTTGAGCGCAGAAAGTTTTAGACTTTAAGTTTGATTAGTAAAATAGTACTGGGAGGCCCTACAAGCAAGTATGGAGTGGTTTTTAGTATTTATTTCAGAAGGAGGCACGTCGTAATTTATACCTTCTCACTCCCTGCCCCTTAAACTACTTTATATAAAATAGAGGCGTTAACCCTATAAATTTTCAGTAATAATTATATTAAAGAGCAGGTTACTCCTTATTGATTGATATAAACCTTGCCCTACCCTTCCATAATAAGTATGCTAAAGCATTCAATATCCTTGTTCTAAGAACTGACTCCCTTTGTCTTTAGCCGGGCCTCTGACCTAAGTATAAGCGGGTGCTCGGTATCCTCCTTCCTGTTATACCTACCCACAGTGTTTACTACTAATTCTTGATCAGTACTAGTAGCCACTCTTGTTACTGCTTATTACTAATAAGTTCTGATATTTAAGAGATTACCTCGGGTTACACTCGGAATACGGGCCTTCCCTTGAAATAAAGCTAATTTTGAGTAGAATATTAAAAGATATTTGGCAGTGCTCCTATATTCCTAATTCCTAAAGGATCTTAGAACTCCATTAGAAAGTTGGATTTCTTTCTGGGAAGGTATCATTATTATAAAATTCCTAGCATGAAATTTCTTACTGGAAATAGGAGTCTCTTTTATACCGAGCTGCCGAGTTGAAAAGTCTAACAAAAAACTAAGCTTATATTGGCTAGTAAATAAAGGCCTACAAAGGAGGACCCTAGTCTTATCAACGGGTTAACCTTTTGTTGTAAACCCCGCTTATGTACTTCTGAGTAAAGAAGCTCACCCACAGTCTTTTTTTGTTCTACTAGGAGCCCTTGAAATTTATATATTCTTTTCTTGCCTGTAAAAAGAACCCTTAATTAAATTACAAAATCCCTTGCTAAAGGGTAAGCTTCGAATAACAGGCTTTATTCCCTGCCCCCCTGATATTAACACGCAGGAAATACTAGTCTTATTAAATTGAGAAATTACCCCTCTTTAAGATTTTGGCATCCTTTTTTGGAAAAGGATTTCCTTGTCTGTCACCCCTAAAAAGTTTTGTATTCTCGAATAGGATAGCTTGTTCTTTAAAAACTAATATAGTGAAACAAATTTTTTCTTTTTTGAACTTCTATTTTAAAAATGAAAGGCAAATTTCAGACATTCCAGTAAAAAGAATACTAGAATTCCCAGTCTGCTACAAGAAGGGAACTGGGTTTTGACCTGACACTCTTGAAAGACTCCTAATAAAAAAATTATATACTCAGCTTTGAAGGGTCGAGAAGCTTGGGTTTTTGAATTCTTATGCTGGCCAATACTATACAGACTAAAAATTTAGAGGGAACTTCGAAAAAATCGTTGCTTTATTTAGTAGCTTTTTTGTTAAAAAAGGAGTCTCTACAGAATAATAAAATAAAGGGTATGAGCCTTGCTAAGAAATCTTAAGGTTGAGTAGAATAACTTTACTATGAACTAGAATTCCTACCTGCTTCAATAGTTTAGAAGTTTTACTGTGCTATGACAAAGGGGCTTTTCCTAAAACTTTTGATAAGTAAGTGCCGAAGTAGACATACCTTTGGTGGCTTTTGATACACTAGCTGGCAAATATCCTTCTAAATCTACCCGAGTTTTATGGATATAGTTAAAGGTTTTGGTCTTCTTGTGAGCTTTAGCGAATAGGACACCCCCTTTTAAGAAAAGTAATGCTACATAGTAAAATAGTAAATAAAAAGGGCCCTTATAGAGTTAAAAAGCTCAAAATGGGTTTTATAGAACCCGCGGATAAAAAAATAAGGTAATGAAATTAATAGTTAAGGTTAATTTAGTGCAAATCTCGAACCGGTTGAATTTCTTAGAAATATCTAGTACAATTACTCTTACTCTGCCAGTACCTTCCCCGCCCCTAAAAATAAGATACTCTTTTTTAAAAACAACAGACGAGTGGAAACTTTTCTAAAAAATAAATGAATCTAAGACTTTTACTTCATTACAATAAACTTTTGAAAACAAAAGAAACTCGTAAAAATTTTAAAAAGAAAAATAGAGGTCTTATCTATATATAGCGTCAAACTCATACTTTTTTGTATTAGTTTTCAGAAAAAGGTTGACACAAAAAGCGCGGTTTCCTTGTTATTTTAGGAAGTCTTTTTTTAGTTTATACAAGGTAGTCGATTTCATTTGCAAGAAGTAATGAGTCCCCTTAGTGAAAAGGCTTAATTAAAAGGGAGGATTCTGAAATTTATAATTGAAGAGTTGCAAGTACAAAAGAATCCCTAAACAAGTGAATACTCATCCTTTTAAGGAAACCTTCAATATTGTAACGTAACTAGTTATCAAACAATCTAAAGCGTGTACGGAACCTCTTGCATAGAGTAAAAATGCATCAAATCTAAACCTTGACAACAAATTTCCAAGTGTTCGCTGATTATAAAAAAGAAACTTTACTAGACATAAATTTTTGGGGATTCAGATTAATAACCTATAATTTATATGTTATTTTGTAGATCCTTATAATAAGTTTGAGAGGACCTTTCGGTAGAATTTAAGGGAAAACTTCTTTTTCTTTAGCATGACCATATGAAGACTTAGTATTTACTTACATTTTACATGTCAAAGTATCTGGGAAGACTACTTTTCGATTCGATAGGAATAACAGACGATTTTAGATGTCGTTCTCATACAACTTGTGCTTATAAAATTATAACTAGAATAAGAAAGCCCTGATATTAATAAAAATTCTTTTCTTAAACGAGATTTCTACACCCGAGCAGGTGAAAAAAGTCTCTTATAAATACAAAAATTTTTAACCAAAGGAACTTACAACAAGAGCACCCATAATTATAAAGAGGAATATCCCCTTAAGTTGAGTTGTTTTATTACCTCGGTCTAGTAGTAAAGGAGACTCGCTAAGCAGTTTCCGCATTAGAAGTTTAACTAACTTTTTTGGATAGTTCCGTCAAGACCTCTCGGAAAGGATAGATGTATAGAAAAATGTCAAGAGGCTCCTTAGGACTAGTAAATAAATATTTATTTACTATAAATAGGATTTTAGTCGTAAGGCGGGGGTCTTTTGCTTACATAGATACAAGAAACGAGAAGGGGTTTTAATTCAGTTTTTAGTGCTTGTAATTTTTTGGAAAGCTTGATCCAGGTCAGTTAGTGATGAGTAACACATGCGCATTTTACAAGCGTTTGGGTTTAATCTATTAATCAACAATAGTACTGACGAGAAACCCCAAAAGTCTAAGTTTTCTATCAGTAGGCCTACTCAATGTGTTTTTTAGCTTATATGTGTTTATGCCTATACCAAAAATAAGGTAAGCCCGAAACTTTAGGACTCTTTTGAGGGAAGATGTGTTGGGTCCTAGAACGCTTTACTTTTATATTCGGGAATCCCAGTCTATAGTAAAGTGGCAGTAAAATTGGGGCAAAACTTTATCTTTTAAGACGTACCCCACTCCTTATGTAAGAGGACTTGAGAAATCCCGAGTGGTTCCGATTAGTATATGAAACTTAAAGTCAAGGGTGGTAGCACTAGTTATACTAATTACACAGGGTATTTATGAGTAGTCCCCTTTACTCTAGACTCAAAGTATCCAAAATAGGATTTCATTACAAGCCTCTCTTTCAAGTCCAGGAAAATACTGAAGAAATTTTTACGCGTTGAGTAGTTACTTAATATATCTGAAACTTGAGCTAGGGGATCCTTTTATTAGGTTCAGCCACTAGAGCACAAAGCTGCAGAAGGCTCGTATTTGTTTTTTTAGGGGGCAAAAAGAGAAAGTAATTCGCCTTTCTGGAATTCCTTAGGGTCAAACTTCTTTATAACAGTTAAGCTTTAGAGTTTTTGAGTCCTGCGGTTTCTTAATCTAAAGTGGAATTCTTATCCATTTCTTGAAGCGAGCTTTTATAAGGAAGGTCCTTGAATTGAAAGAGATTCTTAAAGAGAAGTACAGAACATTTCTCAAGAAAAAAGGGGTACCTTAGTTTACAAGACTCCGTAAATTTTGTCATTTTTATTCTATTTCCTATCAGGAGTACCCGTAATTGGTACAACTTAAGGTATCAATCGGGCGGTTTAGGATAACTAAAAGAGATTTTTATATGGCGTATTCTTGTTGAGTTTTTCCCTATTATACTTTTAAAAATCTCTGTTAGTTTAGCTTTGTATTCGTATGCAAGTAAGTTTCAATCCTTCTGGTCAACTAAGAGTCCTCGCGGTTGGGTGATTACATAGTAGTAGGCGTCCCCTTATCGTATAAAAAAAAAGTCTTTTGTATTACAAACTCCTAGAGTTCTTAGATTCCCCTGATAGTCCAAAAATTCCAATTATTAATTATTTAATTAAATGTTCGGAGGGCCTCTTGCCAAGTTCTAAAATCAGTTTAGATCTGTAAGTTGTACTTCTATTCCAAAAGTTGTTATCAAGGAAACCTCTAGGCTCTAGGAAGGGTGGGGACCAAACTGTTAATAAAAGTGGAAAGAAAAGAATCATAAAAAATCCTACTTACACAAACGCTACAGGCTACCCTATCTTATCTAGCAAAACTGAAGCGTTTTGAACCTTTGATATTCCCTTTTTTATAAGTCGTCGATTTGCTTTCTATTACGGATTTTTTTAGTAGCAGAGCTCGAACTCAGACGAGAGTCCCATAAAATAAAAAGGGCTTTCTATACCTCTATACTAAGTGATTACACTATCCATTTATACCCCTGTACGAAGTCAAAAAAAAGACTAGTATATTAGTTAGGCAACCTACAACTATAATACCAAACTTTCTTGTGTCCCTATATAAAAAGCATAAACCCTTGAATTCTTTGCTAAAATCAGAATGCTTTATTTATAGTGTATTAATTATATGTTAGGGAACTTCTAAAGACCCCCAAATTCTTTTATTTCGGGATTGCCCTGGTCTTAGTAGGGCGTTGTTTGACCAGTAAATCATTAGACAGGGAGTTAAGAAGTCCCCTGCGACCGGATACTCCTAGAGTGACCCCAAGTTATGTTTTAAAGAAGAAGTTAAATTGTAATATACTTAAGTTTGTTGGGTTAACATATACGGAAATTCTCTTTGCAAAAATTCCGTGTTCCGTAAACAAGAGGGGACTAAGCACTAATCTTCCACAATTAGAATTACTTTCTTTCCGAGCAAGGAAGCTTTTAGTGTTAGTTTATCAGCTCCAGTTCCTTTCTACGAGAATGCCCTCTTATATTTACTGTTAGTTGGCAGTGCTTCTCTTAAGCTATGGGTATTCCTGAGGGGGAAGCGCTTGTTAAGTACCCGGTATAAAAAAGAAAGCTTGTTTGGGTCATATAATCAAAAAGAAAAACTGTAGGTCGTAATCCCACAGGGTCCTTCAATTACTAAGGCCCCCTTTGTACTTTGTCACTCGAAATTCCGTCAAGGATCAAGGCAAGGGGGGATTCATATAAAGATATTCATTATACCAGATATTCAGTACATGGACCTTCCACTAATATGAAGAGATCCCGTACTTTATATAAGCGACAAAAATAGAATTATACTAACATTCGTAAGACTCGTACTGCAAGGAAAACTTAGTAAAGTCAAGACAGCGCGCCCCTCTTTGTGTATACCCCCAAGGATCCATTCTGGCTTAATAAGCTCCTTGTACAGTAAAGTTCTGAAAGCTCTCTGTTATAATACTTTCATTTTTTAGATAGTAATTATAACAAATGAAGTCAATTTATGCCCTATCAAATTAGTACCAAAGGGAATTTTGCCGGGAGGGGCAACTCTTTTAAAAGAACTTTTTGCATCTCATATTTTTATTTTGCGGTTTACTGCTTATATTCAGTTCCTATTAGTTAGGGGTTAGTCTAAATTATTGCCTCTCTCGCCTTTTGTGTGTGACATTACTAGGTAAGTGGTTTCGAGTGAACACTTCCTGCAAATCTGCTACCTTCCCATAAAGGTTTGAAAGCCGAGAGAAAAATCGCTTAAATAGAGATAGCTCAAACTCCCATCCAATTTTCAAGGTAAAGGTAAGCTTGGGCCTCTTAGAGAATTAATCTTTAAATTTATGGAGTATAGCCAAGCGGTAAGGCACCGTTGATATCGGCATGCAAAGGTTCGAACCCTTTTACTCCAGGTAGTATTTAGACGGGTCTTCGGGGGTTTCTCTTGCTATTAGCTAATATTCCGTTATTCCGTATTATATAAACGAGTTAGACCTTGTAAAATGACTCAGAGTTCCCGTAAAAATTCCTGGTTATATAAATTTTATAACTAGTTCGAGCCTTTGACTGGCAAAAAGAGTAGCACGTGTAGTGTGTGTTATAGGGTATATAAGCTTCTCTTGTCTTTTAGCAATTATTAAGGACTTCGAGAGAACAGGAATTCCCTAAAATCTATAATGAAATAGACTCCGTGGGGTAAAGGGCTCTCCTTAAGAAGAAACAAAAATGCCTTGTATTTTCGAAAGTTAAGAACCGGGCCTTATTTTATAGGAAGTCCGGTGAATTTTTTTAAGTAAATCCCCGGAAAATCCAGTTATAAAAGAAGACTTTGTACATCAGAATTGTACTAACAAATCTAACTTATTTTATTTAGGTTACTGAAGCGCTTATCTAGGTTAGAGGAAAAAAGGTATAGACTCTATGTTAATGAATATGAATAAAATATACTAGAATGGCCCTCCCACCTATCTGAAGAAATTCTTAGTACTTATAAAAAGGACTCCTATCGCAAAATAAATGGAGAACCTTTCCTCTATACAAGAAAACCTGTACTGGTGTATAATAAAGTTGGAGCTTGAGGGCTCCTTTGGAATTTTTCTGTATTTTATGTATATAGTAGTACCTTGTATACCTGTATATCCTTTCAAGGGGTAACCCCCTTTTTGCGATCCCTTTTATATCCCGGCCATGTGACTTTTTTCTTATCTAAAAAACTATTAATACTTAATATAGGATAAGTAGACCCTTTTTAGTTTAAGGGAGGCTTTCCATATAGGGACTTTCTTTACTAGGATTTAGTATTAAATCCTAAAAAAGGAGGAGAAAGATTTACAAATTTAGGTAATAGCTCAGCCCAAACCCGGTTATTGTAAATAGACACACGAATAAGCTCTTACTATTTTGATAGAATACCTTTTGTTACCAAGCTAAAACTTTTTCTTGTTAAATTTATTTAAACTTTGTTTGCTAGTCAAGCTTCCTGAATCCTGAATAAAGGAGTCCGCCCGCTAAAGGAAAAGGTTATGCTACGTTGGAGTTATTTTCTACTTACAATTAGGATTTCTACAGGGTATAAAGAAAAGAGCAGAGATGCTTTATCCTTAAGATTCTGCCTGAATATTTTAGCTATCCCCGTTTAGCTATCCCCGTTTGGAGTATGAACATTAGTTTAGTAGTGAATAAGCCGTTTTATTTGCCTTTTTAGTTATGTAATACAAAAAGCTAGATTTTTTAATAGCTTTCCCTTTAGAATATATCTAGAAAGGCATCCGAGAATAGGGTCGTAGATTTCATATCTAGTTAAAAACTTCTGTGCATATACTGTGATCCTGTTCTCAATTTTAGCGTTGCTTTTCATTCATGAAAAGTAATTTGTTCTTAAAGTGCGTGTTCTTGTCAAGTTGGTAATACAAAAGTCTAACCTTTACCAGCCTAAGGGGGCTCCACGAATGAATATAGTTTTAGCTTTGCCGTGTATCTTAAAAATGTCTTACTATAACTTATAGTTTAACCTCAAAATTTTGGGTTTTACGTGTTTCCCTTACCTCTCTGAATTCTTGGTGCTATTTACTTCTCGATAAGGTTTTGCAATTATTTCTTAATGGGTGGATCCGAGGTTATATTCTAACTACAAACAATTAGTATAATTTTTCTTTTTGACCCGTATTAAAATTCCGGCTAAGCTCAGGAACCCCTTGGCGAACTTTTTCCACTTTTAAGACTTTTAACGACTACCGGAATTTTATTATATAGAATAGATTAATCGGGACTTTAAAAAAGGAGTATTACTTAGTTTTTCCGTTCTATACATTCGTAATTCAGTTAGACTTGTGCAAGGACTAGATGGAAAGAAATTTCAATTGATGAAATAGTAAGTCAAAACGCAAAAGGGGACTCCTCTTATAGACCTATAAAATTTATGTATCCTAAGGTATTTATTCCTGGCTAACAAATGAACTAAAGTTTAATATTTAGTGGTGCCCTAGTTTTGTATACTTGTGTTATACTTTACAATTAAATAAAATAGATAAGGGATCTCTTGTTTCCTTTTATTTCCTTTTAGAAGCGAGGTATCCTATGATAATGCTTAAGTATTGGCACCAAATTATATAATTATAAAAGGCATACGAAGGAACACTACGTAACATAAAATTTCGACATTCAGGCTTTATTTATGGGGCGATTTACCAAGGGGCTCCTTCAGATTCTTTCTTGATTTTATAAGATTAAGTTTGGGCTAAATAAAGGGAACTTTGCTATATTTAACTCACGATATATATATATTAACGCCTCCTTTTCCGTTATCTTGGTCCCATTTATAGACAAAAATCGAGTAAAAGAAAGGTAGAAATGAAAATCCAGTAAAGTTTCTTTTCTTTCTTATAAGGATCCTTTATCTTCTAGATCTCGAAACTTTTATAAAGAATTAGGTAAAGCTCTGAAAAAGGGTACCACGCCGAAGGGAAACATAGAATTTCTTTTAGTCCCTACAAAACCGAAAAAGACTCCTAAAGATGAGAAAAGATCCAACTTCTAAGGGTAGGGCTCTCGTTATATAAAGAGGAACTTCCTTCAGTTACCTATTGTTAGACACTAAGGATTAACACTTATTGAGATCCTACTCTTTTTTTGTATTACTGGTGTCGTACCAAGCTTAAGTCCTCTTTTCTCTTAACCCTCTCTCGAGTTAAATTGACTTCAGTCCTCTAAGTTCTTCAGAAGTGGAACTCCTTGGGTTTCTCTAAAAATTTTCTTTTTGTAGTGCTGGCCCTATCTTCAAAGTAAGAGTTTAAATAAGAATTAAAAGCAGTGCGTCCTTAACTAGAAAAACCTAATGTAAAATCCCTGTAAAAGATATTTAGTAATGCAAGAATACTCTGTTAATTAGACCCTCCCTATTAGAGAAGAGGCTGCAATATTCTGCACTTTATAAGGTAAACTAAAACTTATACGTAATCGATATTTAATTTAAAGGGATCCTTATTCTATATTCTATGGGGTACGTACGAACTGCGGAAAACTTAGGAAGGGGTATTTGGACGTACTGTCAAAGTTTTTACCTTATTTTAAGGTGTTAGAGAGGTAAGCCTAAACTCACGAGGTAGACAAAATCGCAGTTGAAAAAACCTTTTATAATATTAAAGCGATGACTTCCTACAAGAGTGCGAGAGAGCTCCTTTTTTTTGCAGCTCTCACTAGGGCGTCCTTTTCTTTTTGTTTCCTATACTATATAATAAATACTATGGATTCGAACCTAAGACCTAAGAAAACCACTATAGACTCCGATTTTACGAGTGCTAAATTTGTTGAGTAGTTAAATTAATAAAGAGCCTCCTAGCGTCCCGCGTTACTTCCTATTTCCCAGCTTAATTATTTAGAGGAAACTTTATAAGATAACACTTGTGTGCGCCTTTTAGCTCTAACTAATCAGAATTTAGTCTTAGTAGCATAACATAAAGAGTGGGATAGGGGAACCCTTTTATTGTAAAGTATTTAGGAGCCGGTGCTTACTAAAATGAAATATCCAGCAGTAAAAACTAGTTATGAAATACTAATTAACAATTTTTAACTAAAAAGAATTTTCTATTAGCATTGTTGCGCAAAGAGTTAAAGTAAAGTTCCTCTAAGACTTCATTTTATGTAACACTCCCTTAGAAATTTCTCTCCGGAAAGGATGCTTATATACTTCCTTGACTTGAATAGCGCTTACCCTTTTTACAAAAGGAATCCCTTCGAGATAATAGAGAGCTTGCAGACTTTTAAAAGGTAGAAATTTAAGATATAAAAACTTTTCAATTCTAGTAAATTCTGGAATTTCTAAAATTGAAAAGCCTTCCTTGTTTAAATTAATAATCTTAAAATCGCTTAAATAAATCACTCTTTATTACATATATCTAATTATTGCACCCCAGGTCTTTCTAGACTTTAGTTGTAAAATGTATTCTAATTTTAAGTCTAAAAACAATAAACACTGTAGAGAGGAGACTCCATCAATTAGGTCAAGCATTAATTTTACTTACAGGCATAAGGGTCCGGCATTTTTTCCAGGTTAATTTTGGCTCTGTGATAATAGACTAAAACAAAAGGCCCCTTAAACTTAAAATACGAGGCCCATTTCCTGAAAAGCAGTAAAACTCTTGGCGAAAATTTTATATAAGTTTGTTTTGCCTTTTTCTTAACCCCTTTAAGCTAAACCCTGGGTGTGTAATTCGAGCCGGCAAAAGTTTTTTATTATAAAAAGTCTTTTTTATCGTTATTACTAGGATTGAGCATTTGAAAGTAGAGTTTTAGAAAGAGGGTGTCTGTCTTAGATCAGAGCTTTCCACTGTACAAGAAGCAGGTTCCTAGTACTAGGCCCCAGCACATACTATTTCATTTCCTTACAAGGAGTTTTTAAAGATTAAACGATAAGAGCAAGCTTCCTCGGGAGCTCCTGATAAACGGGGCTTCTCCTACACTTCAAGCTAAGAAATAAAGATTCTTGTTTTCTCAAGCCAATTCTATTTAATGTAAGATACCAGTCTTTTTTCGTTGACGAGGTTTGTGCTACTTCCTAGTACATAGTCAAAAGGAAAAGGTACTACTACAAGAATTTCTGAAAAAAATGATACAATTACCAGCAAAACAAGAACTATCTTTGTATAACTCTCTTACTTTATCTTTAGATGACACAATAACTGAGACTAAATACTAGTAAGTCATATTCCTCTTAATTGAACTGATACGGGATTTGGACAAGGGACTCTAATAATTCTATAGTATTAGGTTAGTAAAGTTTTTTTGTGTTTAACCCAACCGATGAATGGATGTTTGTAATACCGAGTTTAGTGCCTAGGAAGCCTTATGTAGTTTTGAGAGTTCCTTTATTTTACTGCCCGGGTTTCGCTAGGGTGTCCTATACAAAAAAGCGGATATTGTCTATGCTAAGGAAAAGTTGTCGCTGTCACTCAAATTTTTGTATCAAACGAGTGCCCGGAAATAAAGTAAAATAACATAAGTAAAGAGAAACAACTAAATTGATCCTGCTATGAGAGCCTCCAATCCTTAATTATAAAACCGCCCGTTCATTAACACGGGTAAGAGAAATTCTTCTTATATTTGATACATTAAAATTCTACACTCATTATGATAAAAGACATTTTTAACTCACTCGGTCAGAAACAGGAACTTCCCTTGTAAGACTCGCCAGTTATAACAATATCTTAATAGGAAAACTCAGTCTATCAGATCAATAGAGAAAAAGCAAGCTCTGCTACGGGAAAAAGATAGGCGTAAACCATAGGATACCCACCAATCTTTAAAATAAGATTGACTAAAAAAACTTAGGCTATATTTATCTAAAAAGGAGATTTACGTGGGAAAGCTTTTCAAAAGAGTGCTGTGACTTCTATAATGCTCTAAAAGCAAAACGGTAAACCTCTATATCTAGTGTAATATAACTATTATTAGTTAGTACAAAGGAATCCTATTCCTATTATATAGTATAGAGTTGGGGAAATGAAAATTGCGTAGGTATAGAACTTACTAGAAGCTTCATTGGGGAGACTTTGGCGAGGTTCTAATTTGTTTGATCTATTTCCATGTTATTTGTACTACAGTCCCTGGAATTAATATCTACTTATTCCTCGCCTTTTTGCTAAAGTAGTCCTTTTATATTTTGTATCTACTGAAACCTGCAAAACTGAGCAAGGGTCCTAGCTTTTTCAGGAGGTTGGTTAAGACTAACTTATTGCTGGATCTATAGGTTTGCCAAGCATAGCGGTTTATATACCAATACCCTTAGTTTAAATATTTCCAATTGAAAATAGGACTCCCTACATATTTATATTTGATTTACGATTAATCCCAAATCTTTGCAAGCAGAAAACCCCTCGACTAAAAGAACTCTAGTATTTAAGGCATAGGAAATATAAGACAGAGGGCTCCTTATAAAAAATCCATATAAACGGGAGGCTGAAGACTTCCTTTAATCCCAAGCTCATTTAACAGTAGTTTATGTGCGTACCTTTTTAATCTTACAAGGACTTTCCTAGTAAAAACTTTGTTATCAGAAGAATTTAATTCAGATCAAGGACCCTAACCCCTTATGATTTTTATCAATGTAGTTAAATAAAATTTTGTTGTTTACAAGGGTATTCCAAGACAAACCAAGTAGAGTTCCAAAAACAAGAGAATGAGAGTTTCTGACTTAATGGGGGTATCTAGGGGGATATATAAGACATTGGTATCTGTAAGTGTCCGTAGTAAAAAGGACCTCTTAAAATTTCTAGTTCTAAAACTTTGTATTTGTATCCTATCGCTTTCCTTCCGGGATCGAGTTTTTTAGATAAGCAGGCTAGCCAACTTAGATGTCATATCTAAGCTGATTTAGTTAATGGAATAATAAAAACGTTGAATTAAGACTCAAGGAACTGGCGAAACCCCAGATTTGCTGTAACTAAAGGGCGCTAAAAAATTTCAAATAAAGTCATAATTTTTGCATTTACCGGGTTCCCCTGCAAGAATCAAACTATAGCAGGAGCCCCGTGTCAACTTATGTTACTCAATTCCAAAAAACGCATAACACTAAAATGAATTTGTTACAAGTAAGCTTGACTAAAGCTCTTCATAGTTATCCTCGATTTGGCATTGGTGTACTTTTCTTTATATTATTCAGGATTAGCAGCTCCAGGTATCCTTTATTCTGAGCTTGCCTATAATGCTTTTAAGCCTTTTTAGCGAAACTTTTTTAATTCTTTTATAAAAGAAACCTTCTTCCGTTAGAAATTCTAAAAATTCATTTTTTAGCAATTTTACTGGCTAGCTTTATACTTACTAACTCAAAATAGGAAGTTGGGTAGAAAAAACTCGACTTGAACAACCCCCCTTTACGGAGTCTTTTGTAATGTCCTGTACTGCTTCGCGGATTCCTCTTATTTGATGAGAGTAAAGTTATCCTTGTATTTGGGAAGTAGTTTTTCTATTTCTATCCGACAGTTCCATTACGTTTGTATTTACTAAGGAGTCTCTTAGTTTATCCTATCCTTTAAGGGCACTATCTCAACTCAAGTGGGTTTGTAGTATAAGTTGAGATATAGATATAGACCGTGTTTAAAGAAAAACTTTTGACAAGCGCCCTCTCAATTTTGGAATACCGTAAGGCCCTGAAATTAAGTTTTTAATAATGAGGTATTACTTACACAATATTAAAATAATTTTATCCTACCGTATATATGAAAACGTATCCTAGACCCTTAGGCTTATATCAAGGTCCCCATAGGATTCTATCTATATTCGAATAAACCGGGTAAATGGTAAATTAGAAGTCTTTTTACGGGCAGGACACCCAGCCTATTTTTTCTTAATAAAATTTTCTTATTTTGTATTGTCTTTTTCAAGTAAATAAAGTTTGGCAAAGTTATGTATAAATTCCAGTCATTTCATTAGCTCTCCCTCTGTTGTTAGACTTAAGAAATTTTTACTAACCTTAAAAAATGAACGAATCACCTAGGAAAAAGTAAAAGACAAAGCCCCCTTGCCCTTGATAAAGGATAAAACCTCTATATTTGGCATACTTAAGTCAAGCAATTCAATTTCTTTAACGCAAGGGAAGCTACTTTTTTCTATAAGAAGACACACGCAATCCGAGAGAGTTTCCTAGTTAAAATTTGTTTCAACAAGGAACACTTTGAGATTTGAGATATAGGTATGTATATAATGCACTTTTTAGAAGAGTGTACTTTGATAAAAACTAAAATAGAATAGCGGGTGGACTCACAAATTAGGTCCCAAGTTACTGGGATTTACTAAGTATAAGTAGGGCATAAAGATAAAAAAACCAAGGATAAAAATCTCCGTTTACTGAAAAGAGGTCTGCTTCCTTGCCGGAACTTTAAGAATAAAAAGCAACTAACATAGATGCAGGACTTGACTAACTTTTGAATTTAGTAATTAATGAAATATAGATAAGGTAATGAGATGGTTTACTCTCTAGAATTTTATAAAAGCTTATTAGATATCCCTTAAAAAACTAAGTTCGTGAGAGGAAGGAAATCTCCTTGATGTTTTAGTTATTACCTAAGCAGCTTTAGGAGAAATGGAGAAGACAGAAGCTCCCTTATTAGGGTATTAAACGAGCCCCTGTAAAATGGGAGCTCTCTCTCTAAAAACTTGGGTTACTTCGTACTTGGAATAGAAACTCAGGATAAAACTTAATTGTGCTTTTCTTGCAATTGAGGTCTAAACTAAAAAAGAATATTCGCTTGTACTGAGAGTTGTAAACCCCAAAAAAGAAAAAAGATGAAGCCCTTTTTCTTTCTTAATTAATAAAAGTATCTGGTCAAGATGTAAAAAGGAAGGAAATAAGTAGTATTTACGCAAAGGGAAAGTCCTATTCAAAGGAGTCCTCGAAGGAAGAGAGTAAGCTGTAGAAAACTCTTAAAATGCACCCATGCCTAACCTTAAAAATGTACTTTTATTGAAAATAACTAAAATAAGTATATTGACCCGGTGCTAAAATACTTTATATAAATATAAAGAGTAATCCTTCAGAATAGCTAGACCCTTAACCCCTATCCAATGAGGATGTCCCAAGGAGTAGAAACTCAATTAAGCCCAAGAGAATCTAAGCAACGCTTTCCTCAAGAGAAATTTAATGCCTAGGTTGAGTTCCTTGCGATTACGGGTTAGAGAGGATCCTGCTCAAACTCTAATAATGTTTTGACTGCTATTATCTTTTAGAATTCCGCCTTTTTGTAGGAAAACGCATTATAGAGCGTTCTAAATATCCTGGTAAAATATAAGGAAGGCTTTGGACTTTTAGGACCTATGACGATCCTTAAATCTTTGTAATTTAGAGACGGAATTCCCACAAAGACTATGCGTATAACCGGGAACAAAAAAAAGCTCGCAGCTGCACAAGAGTGTTTAAATGAGGACCTCAAGCTAATTAAGGATTTTCTTACAAGAGCCCCTTGTAAGCAATAAGAAAATGCAAAATCTAGAAAACGCTTCCCTTTATAAAGATAAATAAGTTGTGGAATATTTACTCCATTTCTTATTCTCAAAACTATAGTCTATCTTACTCCTTTCTAGTTAAGTACCAAAAAGCGTTAAGTTTTAATAGACGTACTCTCGTATTTTAGTTTTAAGATTACCTTATGCCTTACAAGATTAAGCCTGTTTATGCTTTTTTTAAAGAGTATTCTTGTTTTATGTGGAGGCTTCCCGTTGATTTTCAGTAATTTATTAAAAAAAGAGTCAACGGGTAACCTTATATCCAATAGAGCAAAAAACGACAATGTGCAGGGAACCCCAGGAGCCTCTTCGCAGTGTAAGTGCTCCCCCTTTTTTTTCAATATAAAATTAAGCACAAATCAAGTTCAAAAGGGTCGGTTTCGAGATTCTAGAGGCTTTCCTCGTCAACCAAATTTTGGATTTGTTGCCTTTAAAAGGAATCCCAGTTTTAAGAATATCTACAAGATTTAAGTGAAAAGTATTCTAGTTACAAAAAAGGAAAAACCCTATGCTTGGTATATACATAGCCGTTGGTTTGCTCCCCCAGTAATTAAAATAAAGAAAAAGCGTACACAACGGGAGAAGGGAGTGGCTAATAAGCGCACCTACTCTGTTCTTTTTAAGATACCTCGAGCTTTAGCTAGGCCCTATCAAAGTTTCCATAAAGTCCTATTAGGAGTCAAAATTCACTTTCTTATCTATTTGCTTGGGATTTTCTTTAATCTTTAACATTTCTAAAATGGCCTCACTTTCATTTTAGTTATATTAGGTACTCCTTTAGATTTGACTAAGGTTACTTAAGCTCTGACTCAGGTGTAGTCCCCTGAAAATAGAAAAAGAATAAAAAGACTTGTATATAATCCGGGCTACTACTAGGAGTGACTTACTTTAGAACATAAACCCCATTATTTTACGACCCTTGTTATACTCTAGGATATCCTATTTATATACTTTACTCGAGCAATCTACTCCTTTGGGTTTGCTCCCTTTATCCAGGGGATCCTTTATAGAAACTCCTACTTTAAAACTTTTAGGAGAGTTTAGCTAATGCCTTTCCTTTTTTTCTTAATTTAAGTTTTTGCTCTTTCAAAGTTTCTTTGCAGCTGCCTTTATTTATACACTTAGGAGTGTGTACAGGATAAAGTGCTTTTAGCACACGTAAAAATCTTTTCTCTTGAACAAACAAGAAAAGGACCTCTTTTTATATACAAGGTCAGGGCCTTCTTCTCTTTACTTATTGCCTAAAAAAATTCACAAAAAAGTAATAAAATACCAAATAAATAAAGAGTAGGAGCTCCTTGGGTATACAGAAAGCCCAAGATTTTTCTTTTTTGGGGTTGCTTAAAACTTCAGTATCATACTTCAAAAACTAGTTCGGAATCTTTTAAATGAAATCTAGGGACCTTGGGATTTCTCAAAGGTATGTCCTGTCTAATAGAGCTTGATTCTAGAAACTAGTACTCCTGGGAACTTATTCTAATCTAAGGTGGCTTCTCTAGCTTGGTTACCGTTATAATAAAATACTGGAATACCTCTCTATTTCTATTATAATTAAACGCTTTCTTCTATAAAACTAAAGCCAAGAATACATTATCGGAATAAAAGCTTTCTAGCGCAAGTAAACTACCCTTGCCTACAACAGAGCTACACCTAAATCCATTAGCTACACCGGACCGAGAGAGATCCCTGATTACCCAAATTAAGAGAGAGTCCTATATTCTATCATAAACTAAGGAGATGACTGGTTCCTAGCATACAAAGGTGGATACTAGAGTTCGGCTGAAGAACTAATACAATTGCGGAGATGTTACTCATCCGTACAGAACAAATAGTACTTATCCGATCTAAGTTGACAAGCTAAAGGAGTCTTATCTTTCTTATTTTTGTATTCAATTCAGGGTTGTCTTTGCAAAAGTTATTAGATAGAGAGCTTTATCTGTTTAGGTTTAGCCGGAAGTCTTAGATACTTTGTATTCCAGTAGTTTAGTCAACCTCACAATGGCACTTAAAAAAAGGAAAAAGCCTCTAAAATTCTTAACTATCTAGAAAAACAGAACTTTTAACAACCTAAACTCTTACTTGTTCTCTTATTCTTTATAAGTTTATTAGGATTAGGATATGGGGATATAATAATACTGGTAGGAGGAGAGAAATAGAAGCTAGATAGGGGTCTTAACAGGCTTAGGAGATATAGTATAAAACCACTAGATTAAGATAGATACTCTTGTTGTTACGGTTCCTTGTCTTTTAAAGATCCAATGTATTCTTGTAGCTATTTTCTTAGTTCGCGGTATCTTTTATCGTTATTAAAGAGGTAAGCTTGTTTAGAGAGATTGGAAAGAGTCCTTCCCCTATTCATTTGTTGAAATATCCGATACTGCAAATGCCCTGACTGACCCTTTACTTGTCTTACTAGTTTACCCCGTACTCTTAAAACCCCCTTTTATGCGGCTTAGTTTTCGTAGACTTTAGAGCTCTTACCAAAACTTGTTGATATCTAGACTTTTTCCTACTTGTACTTCGTACCTCCAAATTTCTTATACTTAAAGGCCTCTTAGACTTAGAGAAAGCCCCGAAACCTTGACCAGGAGTTTGCCTTAGGAATACCTCGAAAGTTAGTATCCAAAATGCCTTTTATCAAGAATTTAGGTACCTTTGCTAAACCTTGTACATTTGACTCATAAAAATGTAGGATTTCATATACTTTAATTCCTTATACTTCAATCTCTAATGGTCTTAGAGTCCTTAACCTATGCTTTCTTCTATATTGTACTTTGAGCTTATCGCTAATGAATGAGTTTTGGGCCTTAATTGTAGAATGTAATAGTCCCTTGTAGCTATACCGGAAATTCCTTATACTAAAATCATTAACTTTTTAAGTCAGTGACTTTTGTGAGAGCTTTGTTTGTAAGCTTAGGAAGTTCGAGAGAAGATATACTTAAGCAGAGGTTGGAGAAAAGAGATATCTGTATTTCCTGTCATGGGTAGGATAGTTCTAATGGAGCTAATGTCTTAGTCTTATTGTATTAGATTGGCTTAACAGTTTTTAATTTAGAAAAGGGACATTCCTCAGCTTTTGTAGCTTATCGTTAAAGAGTATAGAGCCTTAAAAGAATCTTGAATACATCCACCGAGTAAATCTTTATAAGTCATTTAGTAGTATAATGATAAAAACACCTTACACTATGAAGACCAGAAAACTTTGCACAGGAAATTCTTTACTTGAGTCTCAACTTTATTCCCCAATTTCTTAGAAATGAGAAAAACTAAAGGAAAAGGAATCCCTTTAAACCCTGAATAGCTCTATAATTTAGTTCAGATACATTTTGCCGTGGATTTCCTATACTATACTTAAAATTCCTTAGTACTTTGATGAGTCTATCCTGTAATGCTACAAGACCTGATTTCTTTGAAACCACTTTATTTAAAAGGTATCCAGAAGTCCTTTTTCACAGAAAAGAAAGTAAACTCCTTACTTTAGCTAGACCTACTTAGACTTAGAAATTCAGAGAAATCCCAAAATCTTATTCAGTAAAAGACTTTCAAGGAAATAAGAAAAAAACTCAAGATTATATGAATACATATTAAAGCAAAGAACTCTGAAGTGTATATAAATTCTTACTTATTAGTGCCAGATAACCTTGTAAGCTGTACATTTTAGTTGTATTTCCCCAGCTCTATGGACCTATAGCCCCTTTCGTTTTTTCTAATTCCTTCTTTATAAATATAAATGTACTTTTGGATCGATCCTAAAAAGCATGACATCAATAAAGAGGAGATAACTTTAGACTAACCAGTAAACTCACCAGAATTGTAAAAGCCCTTGAAAAAGAAGAACTTCCTTTATTAGCTATTAGCGGAACAACTACCATATTTAGTCAATTCGAGGATAAAGAAATCCCATAAGAATACCTAATAGAAAAGAAAGATGAATAATAACCTTTAGAGACTCTGTTTAGTTCCTGTATGTAAGCTGTTTCATTTCCAAATTGTAGACCAATGGATCCTAGCATGATATAATAAAGAAAGAAAGTTCCCCTAATGAATGAGCTTTCCCAGGAGAGAATAGAGATACTACAGGGAATATACCTTAACACCTATACTTTTTATTACTATCTACTAGAATCTCATTACGAACAATAGAATACTAATTAAGTAAGTACACCCCATTATTAAGACAGCTATAGCTATTAATCGAAGCTACAGGCTCTAGGACAAGTATAGCTTAAGGGTTATTGCGAGGGTTTAGATATAAGAGGTACATAAAGAGGTATAGACATTCAGAGAGTTATAGTATCCTAGTTTGATATGTAAGGAAGTTTTGAGAGAGAGCTAGTAAGAAAGTAAGAAAAGGTTTAGGTTGAAGCTGCTAGGTATGAGTAAAGTTCGGAGTTGCTTTCGTTTGTTTCAAGTTTTTCCAGCAGCTGAAGTAAGGAATATAAAGCCTCATACTCCATTTTAGCTAGACTCTACTCAACGGCGATTAGTACTGTCCCACCCTAGAAGTTTACTGTACTCATTTACTCATGTCAAAAGAACTAAAATCGGATAATTTAATTACATTACCTTGCTTTCCAAAGACAATTTCCCTCTTACAACTAGAGAATCTAATAAATTCCGTAAGCCAGCTTTAGAACTTTAATTAAAGCCTCTCAGCTACACTACAGAAATCTCGGTCAGTCCTCTCGAGATTACTTTCTACAACAAAACAAGAGTTTCAGGTCCTAATGAGTACATACAATCAAGGAAAATTGATAGGTTACAAGAATAGAATTCTGATAGTATAGTAAAGTAAGTTTTCCTAATCCCAAAAGACAAGGAATCTCAGACATAAGCTGTATAGTTAAGGATAATTAATTGGCTCCTTTAAAAAACTATAAAGGTGGTCTAAGATTACTCTAGATATAAGATTTCATACACTTGCTTAGGACTTCGACTTGACCTTTTCTTTAACCTGCTAACAATTATTAATAGAGTTAGAGTTACCCGGAATCCAAAGTATCTACAAAGGAAATAGAATCGAATCTGTACCTTACAAAAGAAATTTTATATCTTTATAAACTGTCCCTCAAGAAACGGATAAGGTAGTTTACTAGCTTTAGAATACAAAGGTTTTGGACTTCTTAGACTAGAATCTGCACTTGCAAAGGACTTCAGCAACACTTCCATATTCGGCAGGCATTCCCTCAATACAATAGCAAAAACACAGGGCAATTTCATCCTTCTAAACTTTTAAACAGGAACTTCCTTTAAAGGTCTGGAATTCTGACCCTCCTTCCTATACAAAGACTCGCCGGCTAAACAGATGCTTTGCTTGCTAGACTAGATGCTTGCTAGATAGAATTCCAAAAAACGGAAACCTTAAAGAAGAGAGTTACTCCTGCACTAGGTTTTCCCTTATATTAGAATCTAAAACACCTTGCACTTCACTTAAGGAAAGAAAATAGGACTCTACTCTCAAAGGAAATCCGAAATACAAGGAATCTGCTCTCAAAAGGTAAGAAATCCGGGTTCCTATATCTGTTATCATATCATTTTGCTTGCAATACAAAATATCTAATCTTTCTTTACCAGCAAGGAATTACTCCTTCATAAACTCCAGTAGAACTCTAAAGGAATCTACTCAATACAAACAGAAGAACTAATACTCAATCTATCAGAATCAAGAAGAATACTAGCAGCTTTATAAGAAATACTAGCTTTAGGACTTCCTTATACTTAAATTTCTATAAAACATCATCCTAAAAGCAAAAGCATGACATCAACTGCTTCCTTTACTTTAGATAGAAGAGAGCCCTGGCCTTGTTCAGCAATTCTTAACTCTTAGGACTGAAACTAGCTACCTTATAGACTAGAAAAAAACCAGAACCTTAAATAAATAATTGTAATTGTGACTCTCAAAAAGTACAAATTGACTGGAAAAAACCTAGGACTTTCTTAACCTCAGGAAACTCTTCCAAAAACTAAAAATAGAAAAGAATCTTATAAAAACTTAAGGGCTATCCCACTCTGCTGCTTTGCCTGAATTGTATTACTTTAAAGGTATATTCCCCAATTCCCGAGAATCCTTGCTTAGAAGGAACCCGAACTTGAAAACTACTTTCCATAAAAAACTATAAAGAATAAGAAAATTCCCCAGATTTCCCAAGCTCTTGAACACAGAAAAAGCAAATTCTCCTTTAGCTGAACTGAACAGACCTACTTTTAACAAGACCTACAAATTAAAGGATAAAGAAATCCCAATTAATTAAATTCTAGTAAATATTTCTTAGAAAAAATACGAAAGCTAAATACAAATGAAAGAGAATAGCCCTAAAATTGAGATCCAAAAAGCCTTTTTTATCAAGCAAGAGTTTACTTTTAAGCAGTCAATACACTTATTAACTTAATCGGAATCAACCTCTCCTGCGGAAATGGAAATAAGGAAAGCTTGCTTAGAGTTTAACAAGAGTACCCTACAATTGAGCCTACACAGAAGAATACAATTCAGAGATTCAATAAGTATTAGTTTCTCCTAGGAATCTACTCTCTCAAAATCCAGAATACTCAAATACAGGAACTCTTTAAGGATGGATAAGGACTTCTTTTCTCTTCTCCTTTACTTGACATACTTCAGAACTACTATTATATTATCAATTCCTTGAAGCAATCCTCTTAGAAGTAGATGCTTTGCTACAACAAAGAGACTAAATCCTAAACAATGAAATTCTGAGGAATCCACTTTCAAAGGAAAAGGTGTATTTTCCCTTTAGCTACACCGTCTGTCTTATCCGCATCGGGTATTAGAGTACAATACAAAACTAAGAATCCAAACCTGGAATTAGACCCGGAAATGTTGACTCAAGCATGCTCGCCTTTGCACATAGACCAGTTTACAAGGAAGATAAGAAATAGAATCCGTTTCGGAAAGTTACCAGCCAGTTCCAAGCTATTGAGTACTTTATTCACTTTATTCCTAAAGGGTTATGTTATCCAGCTCCTGCTATAAGCTCAAGACAAAGGATTTCTAATTCGGTTTGGGTTCTAAAAAGAAAGTTTACAGCACTAACAAAGAGCGAGACCATCATCAAGAGTACAGGGTATTTAAGAGACTGTGAGGATTGGTAAGTTTAGAACAAGTGATTATAGTTAGCACAACAATCAATAAACAAGATTTTTTCCTCTTATAAAGATAAAGAGTTGCTATTATCTGTGCAGTACCGAATAAAGAAATACAATTATCTGCTCCTTTAGCAAAGAGTTGTCTTATAAGCAAGAGGATTTATAGGTTTTAAGGTTCTAAGATACCATATAGTAATAGCATTCCTAGCTTACATGTCCTGAAAGAGCACTGCTTCCAAAGAGTAAGATCAAGAACAAGTGGATTTTAGTTAGAGAGAATCTATGTTATGCATCCTTTACCCGCGTAGTCTGTTACAGGTTTAGCTCGTTTCCATTAGCATTAAAAGTGAGAGTCCTCTAAGTTCATGTATCTAAGGAAGAGTAATACTGAATACTAATGCTTAGGATTTTCGGATTTATCTAGTTTACAACAAAGAAGGAAACCCTGAACACTGGTAAAATCTAAGACTCCAGATCCAGCTTACTAGGAATAGACTCTCAATAGGAATCTCAAAAAAGGGCATTAGCAACAGCTTCGACAAGAGCTTCAATTCTTTACCAGGACAAAGAGCAATTGTCAACTAAAAGGGAATCCATTATCCTAGCAACACCGGCTGAGATAGTGCACCCATGTAAAGTCTAAGCTCATAAGCAGTATAACATAACTCAAAGGATTTTTCTGTCTTACAGGTTTCAACAACGGAATAAAAGAACAACTAATACAAAGCAGAAGTTAGAATCCTTTACCGTTAGAACACAAGCTTGAATACCAATTCAATAGAATCATGGCATGACTGTTTTTATCTAAAGACACCCTGAAACGAGAGAGCCCTTCCTTAGAGGAGCTGTACAGCCTTATTGTTGCTGCCTTTAGTGCTCCCTCTAGGACTCTGAAGTGGAAGTGTAGTAGAATAGTCCTTTTAGTTGTATTAGATAGTGTTACAGTTGTTATTTATAGTAAGGAGAATTCCTCTTGCCTTTATGTCCTTAGTAAAAGAGGATAGAGCCTTATATTTACATCCAGAAAGATTTGAAACTTTGTGAAGGAGGTTCTTGCTTGTAGTAGACTAGATAGTACATGAACACATTATAACCCCAAATACCCTAGACTTTTTATTGACTTCTGCATTTTCTTATTAGAACCTACTTTACTTTCAGATAACCGGATAACCTAAAACTGGTAGACTCCTCAAATTTACTGCTAACCAGAACTCTTATTTTCTTTTATATGCCTTACCCGGAAATATCCTAACCACAAGGGAAATAGAATAGAAAAATTGTAAAAAATTCTCTGGAATAACTAGAAGAAGTTTCCTTTTAAATAACTTACTACAACCTACCTATTCTGTTATAGGGCTTTTACGAAGAGGGTTTTTGTAGCGAAAAAGTTGCGTCTTTTTTATCTTAATTTAGTCATAATCCCCTTTTTGCTTCGAGTACCCCGTTTGTACTGAGACAGCAGCTGAGCGGATCTTTCAAATTCTCGGGCTTCTAGGCTTAGGAGCTTCCCTTTTTCTTAAACCAAGGAATAATATAGAAACGAGCGCTGGGGCACCATGGGTATGAAAACGAAATTCGTTAGTATAGTTTGACTTTTATCTCATTAAAATTTTTGTATTAATCCTGGGAGTTGTTCTTTTTGTATTGAAAGATATTCATAAAGTACTAAATTTCACAGAATTTTCTAAGCGATAATTGCTTAACAAGCAGCAACTCTCTTAGGTGTAGTAATATAAAGAGCTTACACAAAGTTCTAACTAACGTTGTGAATCGAACAAAAACCAACTAAATTACTGTAATCTATTAACAAGCAAAAGCATTTATATGTTTTAACTGCTGCCTATAGGTTCTAGGAGAGACTAAGGTCTACACACTCTCATGAGTCGGTTGCTAAATCAAAAATCCTTTTTAGTTCAACATGATATTCTTTTTTTGACACAAATATTCAGTTTTAGAGCCTCAAGTGGTGTTTTTTAAAAGGAGGAGGGCCCCTACTTTTGCAATTTTTTATTACTTGTTTTTTCTTTTTTGTTATGATCCATGCAGGGCTTGCCCAAGGAAAGATTTTTCGGCTCTAAGGAAATCCCTTAGTATTGGCTTCTCCTGTGACTTAATTGCTTAAAATCCTTTTTGTAAGTAGTAGTCTTTTTCAAAAAGGGGTTCCACTTTAACTTTGTTAACTAGGAACTTTCATTCTTTTTAATAATGCAGGCCCGTTTGATATCTTTGCTTAAAGCTTCTTAGTTTATACGTTTTTAGAATAACAGGAGTGGTGAGAGGTGAGGATTAAGTTCAGTACAGCAACCCTAAAGAGTCTTAGTCCTTATAAAATGAATTCTTTATTATCTTGGGTTTCCTTAATCGAAGCTAATTTATTAAATCAATACTCGAGTCATAGCTTAAAGTCCTCTGAGGTAATTCCACAAAAGGGGTGACTTGTACTAAATACGAAAGTTTATAAAAAGGTAGTCTTCAAGATTACGAATGTATAGCTCATAAATATTTATTTTGCTGGTATGAGAAATTGTGCTAGCTTGGATAAAGCATTCCTTTTTTATTTTAGGTTATAGACTTGCGGGTTAGCTAACATAAAGTTTTTTCGTAGTCCCTGTTCATTTAAGATATCTTTTTCTGTGGTGCTAGGATATTTATTATAGTAACTTTCTATAAAGTTTGGGCACATAATAACTCTATGTTATATTAAGTTCTTAAGAACATAGGCAAGGGCCGACTCCCGAAGGGTGTTTCTAAGCAGGCAGGGATTCTCAAATTTGTGTGGAGGTTAAACGAGTTCTTTTCTCTTTCTCTAAGCTACTAGAGATTTTATTTGATGAAAGGGTACCTTTGTATAAAACCCGGGGGGATCGACAAACCTAAGCAATTGTAATTACGAAAGAATAAGCTAATTTTCATGATCAAGAATCCCTTATACCAGACAGCCCTAGTTTTATAACATGAGTGTACTACGAATCCTAAATCTTCTTTTATCTTTTATAAGAAGAATTTTGTGTTTAGTCTCTCTATATCAACCCAGCATAGCAAGTAGTACCCTTTATGAGTAGCTCCGTAGAGCGATTTTCCCGGACCAGATTACAAAATAAGGGGATACCCCTGGAATTTGCCGAGCATCTAAAGGGCACTAGTTTGAAGTAATAGAAGTTTATCTTAAACTTTTTAATGAATAATTGGCTACCAAAGGTTTTTAGAATACGCATATACTGTTTTTACGCTTTTTATTAGTTATTAGTACAAGTCCGTAAGGCACTTCTACTTTTCAATGCGATTTATTAGTTAATACTAACTATTGTATTCAAAGCTTTCCAGGAATCCATCTAGCTCGGGGATTAAGGAACTTCGTCTTACTATCTTAGAAACAGAGAGTTTTAGATGGATCCAATAAATTTGGCTATAGAGGTAGATCCTTTATTTAGGTCAGAATAAGTGGATGCTCTTTAGTTTTTTTAATGGGTTTTTCTGATAGGTTCTTAATTAGCAGCGTAAAGCTTCCAAAAGCAAAAAATAACTTACTAATGAGAAGAATCCAACCCGGGTGGAATCTAAACAGCTATAAATCCTTGGTAAGAGAACTCCTCCTTATATATTAAAAGAATAAAAAAGGGTGGATTTCAAGATTCTAAGCAAGTAATACTAAAGTGCAGCTCTTTTTAGCATTTTTTGTATAAATAGATAAAGGAAGAAGGGGAGAAAGGCTCTTGTAGTAGAATGTAGGGTAGCGCGTTCCTTGAAACAAAGCGCTTTTTATTACGAGTTTCCGTAGTGAAATGTGGGAGTATTAGGAATTAGTACTAAAAGGAATCCTGCGATATATACTGGAATCTAAAGAAACAAAAAAACTTTAATATCTAGAGCACTCAACGGCTGCTTTTTAACAGTATTTCATTTAGCATTAACCTTGAAACACTCTATAAAGGAGCCTGCTTCTTTGGCAAAATAGCGAGGCGTTAACTATAAATTTGTTATAAGTTTCTTTTTCGAGGGGATCCTTTTTACTTTTACTTCTGCTTTTCTTAGAAAATCCGGGTTGTGGGTATAAGCAGCGCTCTTATTCAAGGCAGAGAATACAAGGAGCCGTTAGAGAATCTCAAAGCGAAGGCTTTTACGATTTTTAAACTCAAGTAGGAACTTCCCCTTGCAAGGACTTTTTTATAGGTATCCTTTTTTCTAACTAAAGGGGCCTTTACGCTTTATATTAAAAAGGGTATAAAAGGTTTCCTTTTCAATAAAGTTTATCGACCTTTCCTCTAAAAACGAATTCCTATATTGCCACTGCTTTTTCTGAGTCTCCTTTGATAAGTTGTTTAGATCTAGATAAACCTTTTACACTTTAAAATCTTGTTCCAGGATCTCGTTTACAGGGGTACCACCCTATTCTTTTTATATCTCAAACCAGGAAGCTATAAGGCGATACTTGGTAAGGCTGCGTTGATAATTATTAACTTTCCGGAGGATCGGACTGCTTTGTATATACTTATAATTCAAGAGTTCGGGTTTACTTTTTGTAAAGAGCTTAGATCAAGGGGCTCCTTTTTTGAATACCATGTACAGAAGTTCCGAGGATATAAATTTTAGAGAGAGGTAGGGCTGAGTGTACTAATAAACAGTAACAGAGGTTAATGAAAACTAGATACCGAGGAATACTAAATTCTAAGTTTATTCTATTTATATTGGAATAAGCGGCCTTTAGCTGTTACTGTAGAAAATCCCTTATAGGTTAAGAGTGGCTAGCGCATTCAGCAAGAAAAGGTTCAAAAAAAGGACTCGGAATTGAGCTTCATGATATTAAACAAGCAACTTTCGAAGGGGTAATTCTACTACTATATATATATAGGACACCTTTTACTCTAGGGTTTTCCTTCTTTCTTTTATTCTTTCTTGACCACTACCGGGGAACATGCGCTAATCTATATAAGTTGCAACCACAAGTATTTTGCCTTCCAAATGAGTATCCGAGATTGAGTGTTTCATCAGGGAAAAAAGGACAATAACTTTTTACCTTAATTAAACTTAGAGCATATATATATAACTTTTTCTTGACCTATATTTCCTATTAATTATTTAATAGGGATAAGGAACTTTACAAGGCGGTAGATATACTAAGAATTCTTTTCAGAATAGAAGCAGGAACAAGAACAACAAGAAGAGTTTCTTAGCTAAACTCAAGGAAATAAAACGGGGAAGTTATAGGAAGGTTTCTAGTATATAAGGTAAATAAAGCTCTGTTAGACTAGGTCTCAAGGTAGAAGCTGTTTTGAAAGTCTTAACTTAAGGTTTATAATCAAAAATGGATTAAGACTTAAGAGACCCCTATATTATAATTCTAATTAAGATTTTGAATTCCATACCGTACAGGTGCTAAAGTTTCCCAGTATCTGTTTAATCAAGCAGAGGGTAATCTACTACTCTAGTAAGGAAGTCCCGAGTATTATAGTATCTAGTTAGCAATAAATGAGGTTTAAGGCTCAGAAGACCCATATGACACTAAAACCTTGCACGAGTAAAGTTAGTTAAAAGGAAGGGGTTCCATAAACAATCCAAGATATGCAAAGTGTTATCCAAAAAACTTCCGCGGAACCTTGTTTGAGTTAGGGTTTGGGCATAAGTTGTAAATTGTATGCTTTTTAGGGTGTATTTCTCCTTTTGGATTTACCAAATTCTCTAGGAGAGTTTAGATAAAATATAAAGAAATTACATACCGCTAAAAACTAAGTTGGAAAAAGGCATAATAAGGAGTATTCCGTTTGATCGATTCAGGAAAAGAGGGGCCTTTTTTTTATTCTTTTATTAACGGAGACTCGGGTTTAAGGCATTCCCGAACTCTTGAAGTTCCTCAAATTGTTAGATCAGTCCTAGTATTTTTCTATTCTAGTTTGAAATAGCTGTAATTTAGTTAAGTCCTAAAGTTTTCAAAAAAAAAGGACCTAGAGGTAATGTAATTAAAAAGCCCAATATTGATTAGTTTCAGATTCCTCGAAAAATAAGTGGTCAGAAAATCCTTTGGGTAAGTTCTTACTTGCCCCTCGGAAAAGGAGCTATAATGTGATCAAGAATAAGATAATTAGCCACCCAATTTCGATTTGAACCCGTTTGGTATACTCAATTCGTACTGGAATGAATAAATTTAGAGTCTCAATCCGGAGTCATTTGGTATCTAAAATTCCGAGTTCTTTTTTTTACTTGCTTCAGTAAGAGGAGAGATAAGCCGTTAATCTTCATAACTAGAAAAATCTTCTATTTAAGTGAATATTAGGTTCTAAAATCTTTTTTGAGCAGTAGTATTGAAATGAAAAGCTCCCACAGGTATCCCGTGCCTAATTCTAAGCAAAGCCGCGTTTACCTCAAGATTGAAATCCTATATCTATACTAAATACTAAATCTTTATTAAGATGCACCGACTTAAAGGGGTACTCGAGTGGTACTTAGTTTAGTATAGTACTTCGAAAGAGCCCCGTAGGTAAACTAAAATTGCTGATTGGGTGTTTTCACGAGTAACAACTTATAGACTGTTAAATTAAAGGTTGAAAACTTCTATTTTCCAGCAAAAAAAGTCAAAATAAAATACCTTGACTTATTCTTAGGTCCTTTTTGACTTCCCCCGTACGTCCCCCTATGTCCCGTAACATAAACGAGTTTAAATGCTCTTATATAGAATAGAGGACTCGGTTTAATAGATTTTGAATTGCTTTAAAGATTCCCTGTGCCACCCACATCATTTATCAGAACCCTTCCTGTGCAAGTTTCCTTTATTAGACTTCTCTGACTAGTTTTTGTACCGCAAAATTATATAACTCCTCACACCACCTCGAAGCCTTGTTTTTGAATCACATATACTTTACTAGATAATCCAGGAAATCTGAGCGAAAAACCTAGAATATAAAATTCTAAGTACAAGTATCGAAATTGGCAGCTCTTTTTTATTAAAAGCCCGTTCCCCCATTTCTATTCTGATAACAAGGCGAGCTTTGTATCGCGTTTATTACTCGTAGGGTCTAACAGAACTATCTAATTCCAGTTATTACTTATCCGAAACTGGTTATACCTGGGTTCCAAAAAAACCACAACCCCTGTTATACCCGCGCGAATAACCTTTCTTAAACGCGCTAAATGATAGAATCTGTAAAAAAGCCTTTATTTACGAAAACAAGGGGGCAAGCCCGGCTTAATTAAAAGTTTAGCAATTTTGCGTGAATCCAGATTATAGTTAGGTTTTTATGATGTACCTTATGCCGAAGTTGTATATGGAAAAAGGTCCTTTTGTAATTTATAAAAAGATTTTAGTTAAATAGCTATAGTTCGCTTAGGAAACCCAAGTCCACCCGTATTTTAGGTACGTACTTCCTACCAGTAGTAAAGGCCCCTCTATTTCCACGGATTTAGGTACCAGCCTCAACCTTTTATACTGATGAAATTTAGATATTTGCTTTTTGTCTATCAAGTTCTTGAAATTTACCCAGGTTATGCTTAGTTAAGTAAAAACTATCCCACAATTTTCCATAAAACAGTGTAGTATATCTAATAGGGCGCAGAATTTCTTTTATAAAATTTCTCCCTTTCCACAAACCAAATAGAGCAAACTTACCAAGAGTTCCGCTAGTTACGAACTGCAAAGTCATCGGAGTCCAAAAAACCTTTCTATATTTAAGAAGCAGTCTTTATATATTGTTTAACTCGTAACTCGGGCCTGCTATTCTTACAGTTTTAGAATTGCAATTACTTTAAGATTGTCCTTGAATACTCAGTTATCTTGTAACCCTTATGCTTTTGTGTTACCTACCTGACTATAGAGATTTTCCTCATTTTGTGATAGTCCAAACTTTATTTATTAACTAATGCGGGAAGCCGTCGTTTTTCCTTTAGTTTTTTAGATTTACTCAAATTCATTGCCTCAGTAATTGAGACTTAGAGATTCTTTACTTTATTGCAATACTCCAAGAATTTTCAGAAGTTAATGATAAGACTAGGAAAACCAGAATCTAAAAATGTAGAGATGTTAGATTCTGGCAATCTATTAACTACCAAGGAACATAAGGATATACTCCTTGATCAATTACTCAAATTGAAGAATTTCTAGGGTTCTCCTGTAACACCTTGTTTCACTTAAGAGATTAATAAAAAATTAGACTCTTCTAACTCTGTTAAGGGTTAAGGGGGTCCGTTACGAAGCGTTTTCATTACATTGAGTTTTGTTAGATCCGGTGCAAGGTACGAAACCTCTATACAATATGTTTGGCTTTTCCACCATAGATTAACTTTGGAAACCTGTTTATTAAGTATTCATTCAAAGAAGTAAGTAAGGGACTCAAGACTCATTACTCTGTAATTAACCTCTAAGTGAATGAAAGGAGTCCAAAAAGGGTTTAAGTCTTGTTCTTATTTAGACTTTTATCGCTTTGAGTTCAGAAAAACTTTATACCCTTTATTATATTTATATATAAGAATTGCATTTTTCAGACCCGTAGTGAAAGATATGCAAAAGTTCATAAGTGTTTGGTAATAGACTCCTGTACAATACCAATTTAGGATACATGACTAAAAAGGGGAACTTTAATATGAAGCTCCTTACCTTTTTAGGGGATCCTACTAATTTCTAGAATATTCAACTTAACTTAGCAAAAGAAAAAGGAGGCTTTACAATTCAAGTCTATATTTTCTTCCTGCTAGGTAGGGGTGCCCCCTTGTCTAGATCTATAAGGTATAAGGATACTTCGTAAGCTTCTTTCTTTCTCGACAAAACAACCAGAAATATGTTCTTACGTCCGAGATTTCTATTAAATTTCTCTTAATTTCTTTGTCTTGTCGTGCGAAACTTTTTTGTAACAATGAAAAGTCTATTGCACTCTTTCTCATGTTAAAGCGCAGCTCTATCAGTTATGTATTATATGGAAATAGGTTTTGGTAGAATTAAGTAACTTAAAATGTCATAGTAAAAAGAAATAGAAGAGTTAATCTGAAGAGAAATTTCTAGGTTTTATAAGGCCCGCATAGAAAGGGCCCTTCGTTACCCCCAGCAAAAACGAGGTTCTTTTACCTTTACCGGAAATCCGGATAAAAAAATCTAAGTTCTCACGTGTAGGAGTACCCGCAAAATTTTGAATGTTAATACCAATCGTACAGCCAAGTTACTGAACCTAATCAAAAAAGGGATTGCCCTATCTGCAAGGTCCTAAAAAAGGGATCTTTTGTAATGAGATGGAGATTTTTTTTAGTAATAAATTGTAGTTTAAATTATTTGCAAAGGATCCCGCTTTTTTATGTAGAAGCCCCTGCTGCGGATATTCCTTAGATTTGAGGCTTTCCATTTACTGATTATAGAATACCTCCCTCTCTTTTACAGTACGCAAATTATAAAGCACCTAAGACCAATATTCTGGATAACTAAATCCCTAGCTTTCAAGTGAATTATTCCTGACAAATTCTGTTAGCAAAAGCTTTAGACATTCTAGATTAGACTAAGAAATCAAGGTAACTCTATATAAACGGGTCCTCTTTCTGCACTTATATTAATATTAACCTATAAGACTTTTACAAACTTTTAGTTAGTAAATCTGATATAACTTAACTTACGAAAATAAAGAAGACTTTACATTTTATGAGGCTTTCCCTCGGAGCGGGAGAGGTACTCTAATAATCACCATAAAAGATTCCCATTATTAAGCGAAGGCTAGAGCTGCCTCTATATGAAATAACTAAGCCATTGAGTTTTGGGAAATTGCATAAAATCAATTATCTTCGATATCAACTAGGGGTTCAAATAAGGTACTATATAAAGGCGATAACCTATAAATAACTAAAACACACGTTATTAAAATGAAACCTTCAAGACTCGAAATAAAGGGATATTCAATCACTTAGATAGTGAAAGAGTTTTTTGCTTGTACTCTTGAAAGATTTTGGGAATAGGAAGCCTAGTATGTTTTAAGGGTTTAAGGAGGTGTCCATTAGCTCACTACATTAAACCAAGTTTGTTTTCGACAAATCGAAACTTAAATAAGAGGACAGTCGTGGGTTCAAAAGCCTTTTGAAACGTTTTGAGCAAAAGTAAGGAATTGGAGTAAGGTATTCACTTGGAAGAGTTCTTATTTCCTACAAGATTCCGGTAGTCCCTAAATTCTTACTCTTTCAAGGCTCTGTCTTCTATATTAATATTATATATAAACTCAAATTTGATTCTATAGAGGACCCTTGCTGAAGTCAATCGGAATATGGAATATAGTCGTTATCAATCAAAGGCTTTTGCTGATACATATGAGGTATACATACAAAAAATCTTTTCCTTGAATAAGTGCACGAAGTTATGTTATTGAGGGAGATAGATACTCTGAGTCTGCTGTCAAATTTAATATCCTACCTAAAAGTACTAAAAGTAGGCGTAAATATAAAATCAAGCAAAGACAAAAGCAGGATTATTTATAAAAAGGGAAAGCCTCAATAAGGTGTATTTTCCTAGAAAATAAATAGGTATGATTTGAGAGCAATAGTATCGTATAACCAAAAATTTTTGTGACATATTACTAAGATTCGTTTTACATTCTACCCCTCTGAAGTCCCTACCTGTGCTTTATGGAAAGAATAATTTTAACTCAGTCTTACTCGTGCTAAGAAAACTCCTTAAGCTCTCAATTGAGAGACAAGAATCCGTATAAGTATATCACTAGAGTTAACCGACCATCAACAGATAGAAACTAACAACCCGAAGTTTCTCTAGTCCATTATATGTATAACTTCCTATACTTTTAAAGTTGAGTGCTACGAAATCTCGATTCACACTTCCTAGATATATCTTGATCTACATCATGTTAAACTGAATACTAATAATTAGTTCGAAATAATGAATAAAAGCTATATATTTTGAGAGTCCTCCTTATAGTGTCCTATACAGCATCCTCAAAGCTTTCGAGCATAAGCCGAATGTCATACTTTTGTAAGGGTTTCTTTTCTGTATTCCGCTACTTGTTGGGTTAAGGAATCTCCAATTCTTAAACGTATGGATTCAAAGAGTCTTAGTAATCTCGAGTCAAGACACAAATTAGAACTTAAAGTCCACAGGTATGCTAGGTAGGAAAACACCTATTATTTTATAGTACTCTACCTTAAATATTGTTTACTCCACCCTAGGTTCTAGTAAGAAGGCATACATAAGCGACACAAAGTAAAAAGATAATAGACACCCCTTAGCTTACAGGTAAATTTAGGAAATTTTACACTTACTAAGGTCTTGAAACAAAAAAATGTTCAAAAGGAAATTACAGGCTTAGCAGGTTTCTTTATTATACAGGAGGTCTTTAGCTATGTAGTTATCATTTCAATCCAATTTTTGGAGATAGGTCATTTGGTGGGTTTTAAGGTAGCCCTAAATCGAGTAGTATAACATATAGGATTTTTATTTGAAGCCAGTAGTACTTGTATTTTGTAAAGTAAGCTCTAACCATTATAAGGGGCACTCCTATTTATAGCAACTAAAAGGCCCTTTGATTTTTTTTTTAATTTATAGGCTTTGAAATTTTCCTTCCCTTTTTCCTAGCCCAGCTTTTGTATTTTAGTTTTGTGGTATAACAAGGGTTTTCTTATCTTTCCAATAAGGTTCAATTCCCCTGTTTGTGTTTGTAATAATATTATAATAATAGAGCCCCCTTATTACGGAACTTGCCTTATCTTGGTAAATATATAAGGAAATTTGAGCTACACATTAGGAGAGGTTTTGGACTACACTATCATAATAAAATAGTCGAGAAACAATAAGGGACTTCGAACAATATACTTAATTTGCTTAACAACTTTTTATCCTCTAGTAAAAAGTTATACGGAAGTTGAAGCTTTTGCGATGCAGTTGTGTTCTAACTTCTTTACTTTACCTCGTATAAAACTATAACTATAAGTTCCTCGGGAAAGGGACTCTCTTACTGAGTACGGGATTTTGAACGTAACCTTAAACTTAAGTGGCGGAACCTTATGGGCTTTTTAAAAATATACTAAGACCTGATAGCCTAAGTGTCATGTTAAACTAATGTATCGTTGGTAGTAGTAGTAGTACTTGGATAACTAGAAACAGAAAAGACAAAAGACTCCGTGTAACTAGAAGGACTGCAGGGAATAACCACTTAGTATAAACGAAATTTTCTTATTATGTACTCTTACTCAAACTCAAAAAAATTCCTTACCATTTATATTATAGAAAAGCTTACTATTCCCTATTCCATTATCGGGCACAGATATAAGATCTATATAAAAGTTTTTACAATACTGTGCACTATCACAACACAAGCTATAAAGAGAATTACATCACTTACTCTTTATCTTTATTTATAGGGAACTTTGGACAATCGTAATAAGTACTCTAAATACAAGAGAGTTCCCCGTACCCGTATGTGGTGCTTAGATAAGTTAAACAAGTCGGAGTACAAGATTCAAGAGTTGTATACTATAGATAGAAAGTACTAGAGGGCATAATTTCTGTAATTAGGCAAGAACCTGGTCAAAGCATTACTCAAATGAAATAAACTGGATTTTCATAATAGTAGTCCTTTTAAAGGATACAAGGGAGACTAATGTTATCTTCTTTTTTTAGCGTTTGAGAGCCTTTTGCTTACTAGGTACGAGAATGAGAAATGCGATCTATTAATATAAAATTCCCCTTTTATGGAGCCCAACGGGGAGTCCCTGAATAGAGTAAACTAATACTATAATAAAATTTCTTTCTGTAACGACTCCAAATCCTATAACCAGATAAAGATAAAGAAGGCACTTTTGGGAAGTAAATCCGAATTTAAGGTAAATGTAACATAAAAAAGCCCCGCCTCCTTAATTTATCATATATCCCACGAAGTTTTTGTAACCCAGAATTACTTTCCTAAATTCCTTACAGTAGGGATTCTCTTTATACCCGCAGTTTAAATCCAGGTATCCATGTTTCAAAAAAGTTAAAGTAAAAAAAAACTTTAGGGTCTCTATTCTAAGCGTTTCCCTTTTTATTACTAGAACTCCTGCAAAAATGGGTGTCTTTTTTACCTTTTAGGACACGTCCATGAGTTTTTTGTTTAACACTTAAAGGGGGATAATTATGAAGAGACTTAATAAGATGACTGCTTGAAAAAAGTTAGAAGAGGACAATATTCTGGTTAAATAAAATATCTTGAAGTACTCCGGAGCAAATGCCATCATAACTTAGTTGTCTAAAGTCGTAAACAAATCTCATAATAAGCATAATGAAAAGTCCTTGGAACAGATATCAAGAAAGCACTTTTCGCGTAAAAATTCCAGCCTCACTCCACATGGAACAAATTCAGTATTACAAAGGCTAGGCCCCAAACTTTTCAAGGATCTAAATTTCCCCTTTTTTATAATGACTTACTAAGTCAATTTTTACTTACTTGTATAAAACGCTGAAACTCTGAAACGAAACCCTATCTTTTATATAGATTATACTAACAATCGGACTCCCGTCTGCGCTATACCCCAATACATTTTAACTGCCTGGGACTTTGAAAAGCGACTCATACTACACAAAGAAATTCCGCGGACTGTTCTCTACAATCATTTGACCTTTGGGCGGCGCTTCTGATACTAATTAACATCAACCCTTAATCCTGTAAATTCTCTTTTAACGGACCTGAATGCTACTAATAAAGAGTGTGGCTTAGCCCTAAACCTGCGGGTCCTTGAATAGTTGAATATTCCCGGGGTATAACTAAAGAGACAGACAGCCTTATACTTGAATTGAAAGGGCTCTCATCATACAGAATGAAACCGTAAATTTAAGAATTAAAGGACTTCCTTTAAACCCATAACGCATACTGCCTAAAAATTCAAAGGAGAATGAAATTTTAATGGAACTATTACATAAGATTCTCTATTTTAAGATTTACTAACGTTTTGTTAGGTAAACCTCTAGGTTTTTACTGTATAGGGATGCTGGCATTCAATAAAATTAAGGAGAAAGACACTGCACTAGTATAGGGGAGGGGTTTCCTTTAGGGTGTTAATAGATAAATTACGTTTAAAGCGTACTTTCTAAGGAAATGACTTTACCATTAACTTTTTCGTGATATTCTTTTTTTATTTTAAGATCTAGTAACTCTAGTGAGGTAAGTAAAGAGCGGAATACCAACCGGTAATTTAAAAATGCTTTTATAGTAGGGTACAAAAAGCATTTCAATACATATTTTTTTGAACTTCCAATCTTCCGTAGATATATTGAGATATTTTAAAGATTCATATAACAATAAGATCAGCACCTGTATTTGCGTTGACAAGTCGTTGGATAAGAATAATATGAAACTATTCTGAAGGCAGCTACTTATAGGAAAAACTTAGGCATTTATTCTTAGAAAGAATTTCCTTTTTTGACTTCTAGAGGAGATTTGTACGTACTATATCTTTGTTAGTTTGCAGGTCTTCTAAAGGGAGCCACCCCTCTTTCCTGATGGTTAAATCGCAAGTATGATATAAAACTATTATTTGCAAAAAGGACTCCTTATCGTGTGTTTCTTAACCTAATATTAATTCAGTATTTTATTCTAAAGTCTTTATAAAGACCCTAAGGTAGGGGTCTCGCAGGATCCATTTACTTCTTATAGGATACCTTTAGATAAATCTTGAAAACAGGACGGGCCTTTAGAATATGAAATATTATAATGCGTTTACTTACTGGATGCCAAACAGAAAAGAAAAAGGGGCCTTGGGTAGCAAAAGCAGATAATGAAACAAAAGAAATCTCTAAGCATAAAGTATTTGCCAGCTAGGAGTCTCTATCTTATTCTTAATTAACATCCCAAGAACTTTATCTTTATGTCCTAAAGGTGTACTAGTGTAAGTTTATATCCGTAACTCCGTAAAAAATTAACCTTATTCTCAGGAACAGAGATATTTTATCTGGTATAAAGAGGAATGATTTTTTACTTGAAGAGAATAAAGCCTTGTTCCTGATTATTACTTAGAAAGGGAACAAGAGGGCTCTAGTTTTTTTATTAGGTATCCGAACAGTTTTACAAACGTAACCCTTTCGAAGCGGATACAATAAGTTTAAGAGATACCTGTTAAGGGCTTTTACTATACTTAGTAACCAGTAATTTGTAGTGAAAAGTACCCAGCCCCTACCCGGCTCCTATAGATTATTTAAAAGCCCCTTTTTAATTCTTGTACATATTCTATTTTTTATTAAATATTAAAGAAAATTCTGGTGGCACTTTAACCCTCGGCATATAGCTCGAGGAAATGCCCTGCTTTTTATGCAAACTGGGCTATAGAAACCCTAGTGCAGTGCAAAGCTTTCCTTGTTTTTTGTTAGCAAAAAATGTTATTAAGGCATGCCATTCAAAAGAGTTTTTTCTTGTAATTGTAGGGATATAGATAGTTAAAAATTCTTCGCAGAGGTCTTACCCATGTATGAGATATATCTATAGCCTAATAAGGGGTACTCCTATTATTTAGAATACATTTATAAAAAGGAGTTCCTCCGTAATATTCAGTTGTTCACCAAATTAGCATACAACTACTTTTTATGCTTATGCTAGCTAGAGTGAATCTTTGATACTTGCTTTTACTTCCCTCCTATTCGATTCCCTTGACCTTGAGTTGGTTAAAGAGGTGCCGTTTAAAAAAGCTATCGAGAATTCACAGTAGTCTTGTTTTTTAAAAGAGCATGTCCCGATCAAAATCAATTGGAGTATGAAGCTATTCTTTTTCAAAGAGTAAAAAGATTAAAGCCCTTAAGAGTATAACCAAATATTAAGTAAGGCTACTTTCTAATTTAGTTTAACTGTATAAAATAAAAGGGGATCAGAATTCCAAGTATGATTACACAGACGCACACTTCTTTTTTAAGTTAGCAAGAGATTTAAGGATTTCCTGTAATAGTATAGGTTCCCAGCTTACCCTTTATAATTTATATTAAGACTTAAGAATCCCCGTCCTATGAAGTAAGTTGACGTTAGCAGGAAACCCTGGAGATTTATACTGATTTGATACACGAGTCGCTAACCATAATATTAAACGTAATTAAGGTTTAGAAGGAGTCCTTGCTGCTAAGGTATATCCCTCCTGCTTCTGTCTTTATGCTTTCTAAGCGAAACCTCCGTTGATGCAAAAGAAGTCTTAATTCTTAACTACAAACTTACATACAAATCCTGGCAAAACCTTTTTTTAAAGTATCCCCTGCGTAGGAAGACTCCCGGAGAGATATCGCGCTTTTTCATTTTAAAGTGCTCGATTTACAGTTAAGTTAAGATATAGATCCGAAGAGTTAATAAGAAAGGAATACAACTCCTATAAAATGCGATTATAAATAAAAAGGCTAAAGTTAATATAAATTCTTTGGGGTTCCCTTAAGTTTCTTTTTTATAGATTGTAAAGAAGTCACGAATTCTATACTTGGAGCATTCTCTATTGTAGACTGCTTCTAACCCTAAACGAAGGGAGTTCCCCTTTTCGGGGCTGAGCCTTTCATAGGAGCCCCTATCATTATCTAAGTTCCGAATAAATTAGATACCTGTTTGATTTTTAGTCCTCTAGAAAGCTGAAAGAAATCCTAAGGCTTTTCGGAGATCCAGGGTCAATAAAAAGCGGCCAGTTAATTAAAGGAATATTTAGCTAGTAACCTACGCTTGTTAAATTTCTCTGAATAGGGGGTTTTATCGAACCTTAATCCTAAGAATTGCTCTTAAGATTCTTTGATATCAGCTATGAAGTAATCAGATATAGTCCTTATTAAGGCCCAGGTTCGTTTGGAGTTAAAAAATTTGTTATCGCATTGTACTTTATAAAAAAGAGAATAAAGCACAACCCTACACACGAGGTTTTTTAAGAGCTTGCTAAGTACAGGGCCTAATCCAAAGTCAGTTATATTCAGGGGGTGACTTAGATATAAAGTTTTTACTAGAGTCGGCATATACAAAAAGTAGTTTTCTTTAGATTATCTTGCATTTTAACCCAAAGTAAAGGATCCTAGGAATTCTTACGACGAACAACGAAACGTTATTCTTTAGGTTTTCTTTTCCGAATCTAGCCAAGATTTTTAGGGATGAAGGCACGCACCTAGTTTGATTTTCAATTTCTCTACGCCTTAAAAGAAGTACTCGTTTAGAATGCCCTCTTATGTGTAGGAGTACTATCTCTCTTTCCTTTTTTTGATACAAGATATACTCTATAATTTCTTAATTATAAGATATTGGAGAAGTTAGAGTCACAGAGTTTTTAGCTCCGAAAAAGGGGTTCCATAAGGCTTTTCAAAACTAAAGAATTGGACTCTTTTTGAAAGTAGTTGCGGTTCTACTACGGCAATCTATTCATTATAAGGGTACAAGTTCCTGAGAAGAGCCTTAAATGCTTCTAAGTTTAGTAAAAGGATTTCTCCTTTAACTAGTAGTTACTTAAAGTGCTTCTTAGTCGAAAGAATAAAAAGTTTTTTATTCCTTTATTCCAAAGTGCTCCGTTTCCTAAGTTAGTAATAAATACAAGAAGTTTAAAAGAGATGAGATCCTCGACGAATTTCTTAAAAAGGACTTTGTACTGCCTAGTAGAAAAAGTCTAATCCGGGAGTTGCCTAGTAAACACTACTTGGAATAAAGGAAAATGCCAGCTGCTTCGTAGGGAGGATAAACAATCTTATATCGGGTTACTACTTAGGGTTATGCTTATACTTCTATTATCTGGTACAAATTTTGGTATAAAAAAATGTAGTTTTTAGCAAAAGCAAGCTATCCCTTATCGATACTCTTATTTAGAAGACTTCTTCTGTAAGTATAAGTAATAAGAGTAGATAGAACAATACTTGAGGTAAGGAGAGGGCTCTGACTTCAAAAACTACATATCAAAAAAGCTCTCTTATGAAAGATTACCCGTATAGCAAGGCATATCTCTGACACTACAGTACAGAACCCAGTAAAAACTTTTCGTAAAACTCTAGCTTTACTTTATTTCCTTCCTACTAGTCGAAGCGTGTCGTTATCTTGCCGGAATATAAGTTTACAAGTCAGGATTCCTTTTTCGTTACAATAAGATTATACCTAGGGGATACCTTGTGCATTAAGCAACTGGTAAAAAACCAAAACTACTGTAAGTGTACTAATTTGTTAGGAGTACTTCCGATATTTTGCTATTAAAATCTAAGTCCTTATTCGGATAGGTAAACTCATTAACAGATAACCTTTCAAGGAAAATAGGTTGGGATATTTAATAGATTCCACCTTTTGGGAATTTGGTTCGGTTTTGACTCTTTTGAATTGCCAAGAATCTCTAAGGGAAGTTGCAGATTTTTATTGTCTCTATCTCATAGCATTTTCTAGGGCTTCGACTAATTCTAAGAATCGCGGCAAACTAAAGCATAAAAGCTCAATTTTATAGTAATGCAATTTTTGCTTTAGGAGTACCCATACCGTATATCTTCGACTAACCTAGAATATTAGATCCATAATCTTTGTTAAATAAACTCGGCATCAAAAAAGGAGCGAGCCTTTAAAATTTAGAAAAGGCGAGGTTTTTGCCCGATAAGGTAAGTGCTCTTTACCTACGACTAGGCGTACTCTTCAGGGATCCCTTTATAGAAGAATTCTTAGTGTCGTATCCTTATAAATTAATAAAAAAAGCCCTGAAATTTTATTCTCTTAGAATATCTTCTAAGAAAAAGTTTAAAAAAAGACTTAAATAAATTTTACACTTTGCACTTAAAATTGTACTATTTATGCTCTTACAAAAATAAGGAAAACTCCTCACTATATAAATAAGAATGAATACTAGTACTAAAATGAAATAAAGAAGTTACTACTAAACCTTTCCACTAGAGTTGATTTGAAATATAGTTAGTCAGGAATAAATTTAGAATTTTAGTAGTGTAACTTTTTCTATTAGGTATTCTTATGAGATTTCTATATCCTCTAGTCTAGGAAAAGTCCAAACGAAAAACAAGGAAGACTTTTTAAGCTTAGCGTATATACAAAAAAGGACCGAATCTATATTTGTAGGCTTAGGAAGTTCCATGTTACTTAAGAACTGAGGATACTGTCTTTCTTATCGAAAACGAAATTGCTTAGATAGAAGAATTCCTATTTTCTACATCTACTCGAAAAAGTCAAAAAAAAAGATAAGGAGTATCCTAATATAAAAGGGAGCATAACTAAAGTGTGTACTCAAGCATGGATCTACAAAGATAAGTGGGTTTGAGTCGTGTCCCATTGCCCTTTATATAGAGTTCTTGCTACGTTTTGAAATTGCTTATTAAGGGAAGAGTTTTTTATCTACCGTGTTTTCATTCCAAATAGAAATAAAGGGGTAATATAACAGGTATGGAGAAATTTCTTCGTAAATATAAAAGAAGGAGGGAGACCGGGTTGTTAACTCACAGGATAAGGAATCCCTTGTAGTAAACATACTTTAATTTGCTAAACCAAAGGGTAATTCATATAATATTACAAAGATTTTTTTATATTAAAAACTAGAATAGGATTTGATAATTTTTCTACTGGATTACTACCTACGGCTAAGGATTAAAAAACGGAGACTCTCTTCATCTTAACGGAGTTAGTTATTTACTTGTCTATGTTAGAAAAAAGGGTCCCTCTGCGGTTACTTTTATTAGAATTAGAAAGTTTAACTCTTTTCCAGATGCTTTTAGTTTTTGTGTAGTGTATATTGTAAAGTAAACTCCATTCTGTATTTTTTACTACTATAGGAGAACTGAAAAGTTTCCGTTGCAAAAGGAATTGTGTGTAAGAACGAAGAGCGGTCGGGTTTTTTAAAAGAAAGTTAAAAAAGGGGCTTTATTCGCAGCTTGCTTTTATCAGAAAATCCTTACTTGGCGCTGCCCAGCTCTAAAAAAATTGCTAGGCTAAGTGAAGTAGAGTATGCCAGCCAAGCAATAGAATTCTCGTTTTGTATTAAAAGTCATTTTTAATAACTTTGTTTAGCTCTTATATATCTTTTTTAACCTATCCCAAAATTAAGCTTTACTGGATTTATCTATTTACGAGTCCTTAGTATCTCTCTTGTTTATTAAACATTTTGACTGCAAATTCCTAACAGTAGGGCGTTCCCTTTAAAAGTACAGAAGCTTGTATCATTCATTTACAATCCAACACTGGGGACACTTAGACCAGTAACATGATATACTGTATATAATATCTTGACTTTTTATAGCCAGTAATACTAAAAAAATTTTGTCATTGCCCGTCCAAAAGATTAACCTGATAAAGTCCCTTGTGACATCGCCAAAGATAAGTGTTAAGCTAAATCAAATTTTATTTATTGTAAGAATTCATAAAAGGGCAGGCTTGTAGAAATTTCAAAAAAGTACGGAAAGGTTATCCCGTAGAATAGCCTTGTAGGTAGTCGCACAGTAGATTTTTCAAACTTTTACTAGTTAATGCGTAAGATTTTTTGTCATCAAGTGGCATTTTATACAACCCCTTCCCTACTGGAAGACCTTAGGTTCGTCTGATTCTAGGTTTCTCTCTTCTGGGTATAGTATATCTGTTATCACATACTATTAACCTCTTTTTTCTAAGCCAGGTCTGCCAGAGATTTTTGTTCAAGTCTAAATTGCTTAAAAAAGGCCAACTCCTTAATCTTTCTTTTGGAGTACTAGGGAACCCCATATACAAAGTTTGTCAACTTTAACTAACCTGGGCCTTCTCCCCTTTTAAAACTGCTAAACTAAATATCGCTATTCTTTTGGATCTGGAAAAAGTATGACTTAGACTAAACTTCCATGTAAACAATACAAAAAAACCTTTTATCTGGACAAGAAAAATCCTTATACTTAATAAATAAAGGGCGCGGGTTTTGCTCCCATTTTAATCTGTTAAGTAATGCTTTTCAATGTAAAAGTATAAAAAAGATACACTAAAGAGGCTCCTTTGCTTTAAAGTGTTATAGCTTCTTTTAGAATATCCGTCTAGGTACCTGAGGGAGCGGCTAAGTGTTTATTATGGTATTGAAATAAACTCCTTTTAAAGAAAGGGCTCGGGTTTCCTCAGTTTAAAGTACTACTTCTAGGCTTTTAATTAAAAAGGAGTTATAAAGCCGTATAAGGAGGTTTGCTGCAACTGCGCACTCTTTCAGATTTAGGAGCTGGTGAGTTTTAGTAAATATGTAGTTATAAAAAAGGTTACTCTATTACTTTAAAAGGATGTGCTTTGACAAGGAAATTCTTTTTCTAGAAAAAGAATTTCTCGGGGGAATATATTTAATAGATAAAGTGTAACTGGGGTAGAACAGATGCCTTAACTCACAGGTTATCATTAATTTTGAGGAATAAGGTTTCTAAGCAAAGAGTCTAGTTTTATCCAATATTTCTGTAAAGTATATTAGGAGCCTATATTCGGTTTCCTACACAGGGTAGTAGTAAAAGAGATTACTCCGGAATTCCTTGTCTTTATATCCTTAATACCATGTTAGGTATATGGATTTCTTCTAGGGGAACACTTCTTTTTTTATCTTTTATAATAAAGTCTTTGAGTTAAACTCTTGTAGAATAAGCTTAATGGAATTCAACTACCGCGATCTAAGGAACACTTTACTGTAGGGGCTTTTGAACTTGTGCTTTTTAGGTCTCAAGCAAATCGTTTTAACAGAAAGATATAGAGTCTAAACTTGCGAGATAGCTTGTATCTAAAATTCCTATATTTTCCTAGAGAGTACAACCTATACAAAAAGAGAATTCGATTTGTATATTAAAGCATCGTATGTTTCTCGTCTAACACTCATAAGTTAAGGGAAATACCTCGTAAATTATGTAGAATTAGGGCCACCCTATTATATAGAATATCTTGCCCTTTGACTTTTACCGGGTTCTTTTTGAGACTTTCTTGAAAATTCTCGTTTAAGGACTTCTAGGAATTCTTTAGCTCTAGATTTTTCCTAAGTTTGTTTAATTTGAATTCGTTAATTTTCTCCTACTTTGCATGTTTTCAGCTGGATTTTCCAACCTTATGGATTTGATAGCTTTCCTTGAGTTCACACCCCTGCCTTGTAATTAGGCAACCCTCAGGATACAGCACAGGGCCAGCCAGTCTAAATCTTAAGAACTATGCTTTAATTCTATAATCTTGCACTTGTTAACAAAACTACTGACAGCCCAGACTTCTTCATTTTGGAATTCTACTCAAACGGAAGATTTTTATAGCTAAGAGCACGAGACTCAATTTTAATTTACTCAAGTCAGGATTTTGAATACCTTATACGCTTTGTAAAAGACCCTGATCTCTCTATATTACTTAATCAAGTTATTCTCTAATCTAAACACCAAAATTTGCATTGGGTACTGATTCAGGGTTTAAGTTTTAGCTACATTTTTGTGTTGGCTCTTTATATTCTTCGAAAAGGGAAGTTTTCTAGTTAAAAGGAAATTCAAAGAACTTAGGTTTAGCTTACTCTTGTGTTACTTTGTTTCTAGTAAAGAACCGAAGTTCTTTTCAAGGGTATAGGATATAGAACTATATAAGATAAGGGATAAACGTTCCTATTTTCTAAATCTTTCTTAGTTATACTTTCAAACAAAAAGCAAGTATATTGAGGAGTCCGCTCTCTCCTAGTCTTGCAAGTTAAGGTATCGAAGATAAAGAATAAAGTCTAAAATAGAAAGGGATTTCTTACTGAAAAAGGGAAAGTATAGTAAATACCAACTCTATAAGCCTCAAATAAAAACCCTTTTTAAAGGGTAGCGGAACTCGTGAAAGAAAGCTCCTTGGATAATAACTTTGACTTTTTTGTATGCATTCCCCTTTCAGGGTGTTTAAAAATCTTAGAAAGCTAAAGGACGTAGAACTTAGTACAGGGGTTCTTTCCTTTCTGCATAAGTCAATCCTAATGAGAGACTGGAGTTTCTAATAAGGTTAAGGAATGAAAATGAATAGAGAATCAAGTTTCCTAGTAGGTTATTAAGTAAGTCTACTAAAGAATAGCATTTTTTGAAGTACAGATTTATCCCTAAGTAAAAGTAAGAGCTACAAAGTACAAAGACTTAGAAAGGTTTAGGTATTAACAAACAAAGTCTTATGAGTATGAAAGGTATAGCTAAAAGAAGGCCATAAAAAAACTCCTATACTCTATATCATAATATCATAACTAACTAAAGAATACGTTTAGTAACTTTAAGCTCTAAAAGGACTCTTACGTCTAATTCCTATCCAGTAAGCAGATTCTTCTACAAGCTCCTAAAAATTAAGGAGAGGTCTAGCTTTCAAGAAACGGGGGATTAAGAAACAAGATAAGAAAACTAAGAACAAACAAGTAAAAAGCTGTCGGTGTCTATTAGGAATATTCTTTATACTATAGGATGTTTCCATCCCTTCGCGTTGCTGCGGCAATAGATTACCTAATCTAACAAAGCGATGAAATTACGCATAGTAGATAAAGGATAAACTGCATAAGAGTTCAAAATTCTCAAATTCGGTTTTAGGGTTTCCTAAGAGTCTTCCTTAATTCTCAGTCTTAGTCTTATAGTTATTCAAAATAACCAATCTCAGCTCGTAGTTTTTAATCTTCCTGTTTTCTACCCAACAGTGTTCTAAAAACTTAAAAGTACAAACTAATAAGTAAACTAAAAGTTATGACGAGAGCTCCCTATTTAAACAGTTCAAACCCAAATTACTTTGGCGAGTTCCCGACTTGTAAAAGGAAACTCGGTTATCAGGACTACACTAAAAAGATAGAAATCTCCTCCTACTCTTTTTTTAGTCGCTTGCTTTACCAGCGTTTGTTTTTGCTTATACCCTAATTAAAGAAATACGTACATTCTATACTGAACTGAGGTGATTACAGGACCCTCCCGGATTACTACTCGTATTGTAGTGCTCCTTAAAGATTAAAAAAATCCCAAAAAGCTCATAGACTTGCCAAAAGAAGTCTTTACAGGAGGGGCTTGCCTATATTTTAAATCCAAATTAATAGTATCAAGGAGTCTCCTTAGAATAAACTAAAACTAAGAATCGTTGGGGTTGGGGAAAATCCTTATGGAATAGAGGAGTTAGCTCTACTTATATAATTTTCAGGAATTGATTTTCTATGTAAGTACTCTTTACAAAACTGCTTGTGCTTGACTAAGTATCATTTAAAGAAAGGGTTTCCGTACAATTACCACAACTTTCCAGGAAAAAGCTAGGCACCGTCACGTTGAAAGAGGGCTTTTAGCACAAGGTTTAATAATAATAAAAATTCCTAAAGTTAGAGTTGAGGCTTAAAAAGGAGGTTCATCCTAGTTTTAATTGTTAGTTATTAAGAGAGACCACTTTATTCTATAAGGGAAGTTTCGGGGGAGTTTAAACCTTTTAGACTAGATTCAGAACCGGGAGAACGCAAATAAAGAAGACTTCCCTCTGTATTTAAGATTTCAGGACACAACAAACACAAGAAGAAACCTACTTTTCCTTTAGTTGGAGTCCTTTTTATTCTTTGCCCTACAGGAGTACAGGGGTCCCCAGTAAAAACTTGTATCTAATCTTTATTACTTTGTGTGTTTTAAAGGATCTAATAAAATTTCACTTGTTAACCACCTTCTTTGTAATATAAAGAAGCCCTCCTATTTAGGGACCCCTTTCAGTTCAGAAGGATAGATTTCGGGTATACTCGTACAGGATAGAATTTGATACAAGTAAAGTAATAGAAGTGGGTTCCCTTTCGAATAGCATTTCTTTTTTTTGAGATTACTGGCTTTTGAGGGAGCTTTGCTGAGGTAAATCCAATACTTATAAAGTTGTAAAAACAAGAGCAAGAGTTCCTTTGGTTTTTATACTAAGTAATAGCTCATTCTGTGCTGCCAAGGTTTTACTAACACTAAAAGGGGCCTTTTGAGACTCTCAAATCCAAGCACTCTTTGATTAAAAGTCTATTTCGGATTCTCCGGATCTATCCTGAAACTGAAAGCACGGTTAATTTGGGTCTATACTTTAATATATGGTTTACTACTCTTGGGTATTTTTACTAAACCATTCACACACAGCCTAACCCTTATATTATAGAATAACTTCAATTAAGGTTAAAATTCAAATGCTTCTAATTTGACTTTGATTTTAAGAAACCCTTGAAACTTTTTGACTTTATATTTCAGGATCCTTTAACTTCGTTACCTTGTGACTTTTGGATTTATACTTTATAGTTTAGGACTATTCCCTTATACAACAAGTAAGTTAAAAGGCCGCCTTATTTAACGTTTAAAAATATGCATTTTATAAGGTGTGCTTCCCTATGCAGGAGTGGTTCCGTTTCAAGTAGAGAAGATAGATAACAACATTATTTAATTGTGTAGATATTATTCTATAGCAAGATTTTATCTACTAAGGGCGTAAATTCCTTTGATTATTTTGTAAAAGAGCGGATTGTTATTAAAAAGCAAGAATGAAGGGTAAAATATTTGAGAAAAAGGTATGCCGAGAGAAATGGATGGGGAAGACTTTACGTCATGTGTTGATGAAAAATTGAAAGATTTAGAATGTAATGAAAAGCGGCTGCTGGCGTAAAAAGGGTAGAATTTATACACTTAGAATTGAAGTGAAATAGGAGGGTTTTCCTTTGAATAGAAAAAAGAGATTGAAAACAAAAAGAGGAAAAGGCTAGCCAGGAAACTGACATGAAATTGCTATCTTTCTGGAATGAGTCATAATTAAAAAGCTTTGTGTTTTAGAGTATAGGATTTTTTTGGTATTCGAATCTGAGCCATTCCAGCCTACTTTACCTAAGGAAGAAGTTAAAAAAACCTCTAGTAGAGACCCTATAAAAAAAGTGTATTGAAATTTCTATCTTTATATCAATATAATATATACTTAATGTATAAAAAGGTATTTAGTAAAAGTATAGCCCAGGGATCTTCATCAATAGATCGTTTTCTTGAGTTGAGTCATTTTGCAATAAAGTAAGGCCAGTAAGCACGAACCCTTGTTCAGACATACGGGGCTTTTTAAGAACCCTCCTTTTTAGACATTTTATTTAGTAAGAGGGAAAAATCAAAGTCTTTTTTTAGATAGTAGAGCCTTTGCTCGGTACTCCTTTAGCTTTAGTTTAGAGAGAATTTGCTATTCCTAGCTATTAAATCTTTATTGTGGCCTGAACTGAAAGCAAGTAAAATTTAGACTTCAGCTACCCCTCAAGTTATTCGATAAGAGTTCTACTTATTTGTATGCCGGTTCTTTTTCCATGAATCACAAAAATTATGAGACTATCTTTCTAGAGTCCTCTCAAGGAATTCGCCAATGTGCAGTACTTATAACTTACAGCAGTAAAAGGCGATTTAGATATATGCCGCTTTCCAGTTAATTTACTCTTTTCTTTAAGTAAGTGCGCCCCTAAAGAGAGAATCCGTCTAGTTATCAAACCTCCGCGGGGGGCTTTTCTAACCCTAAACTTTTGCTTAGTTAAGCCGTATGAATTGCAACAAGAAAGCCTACAAGGAAAAGTTCAAGATTAAGATATTGAGGGTAGGAAGTCTTTTACTTTATAGGATTTTCCTAATCCCCCATTTGCATAGATTATGTAATTTCAGGTAATATACTAAACTTAAGAAATAAATTATATGTTTTAAAAAGCGCTAAAAAGACTTTTTATAGGAGATTTTTTTTGAGCTATCTTTAAAATTATAGAAAAAGATATTTTAGATCTCCTTGCAGAGCTTCTTAAACTTATAAGCTTAATATCAAACCGAAACTTTGAAAGTTCTACTTTGGAATATTCACAGCAATAAAGGCGCACACCGAAGTCTTTCGTTTCCCAGTAATTAAATAGGCAACTCTTTAGCATATTTTCAACAGCTATTCAAAGTATTTTGACCTTATTCCAACCCAGGAGTTAAACTCTATACGGTGGAGCCCCTTAAGCCTAAAAATCACTTTATAGAGTACACCTTTTGCTGCTGGTTATATAATAAGAATCCCGATCCATAAAAATACAGACAAACACATTGAGCCGCCTAGCAGTGTTTAGTTTAATAATGTATCCTGGGTATAAACTCAAAATTACCAGTTACCTAATCCCGCGTGCTACCTAAGGAAAGAATAGGATTTTGACCCCCTTATTAGACCAGAATAACGAATTGTTATAAAAAACCCCTTTAAACTAGACTATATTTTACTAGTAATTTAAAGAAGTGTAAATAATATAGAAATTTCTGTAAGTTCAGGTGCTCAGGTTAGATATACATAAACGAGGTATGGATCCGGTGAGATTTCATCGTTTAAAGGATTCCTTTTTATTAGGAGTTCTACTTACTATAAAAGTACTCTTAAGAATACTAAAGTCTATCTCCTTAGCTGTCAAACTTTGCAGTATGGGATTAGACTTTTTAATAAAATTTATTCTGTAAAGGTATCCATTTCTAGGATCAACCTTAAAAAAGGGGGGTCCTATCTATCCAAGTTTTTTTTATTTTGCTTGCTATCTTTTGGTCCATATGAGATTTCTACACCAACTTTTCTAGTTCTTTTATTCTTTATTTTATCATAATCCTTAATAGGAGCGTGTTGTTGAACTCGAGTTTTCGCACTTTTGGCTTTTTTACAGCATAGAGGTCGGCCCCATTGAGAATTCCCCTTACTAAATATACTCTGAAATTATTAGAAGGAGAGTCCGCCAGAGCATAGAGGACCCCTTACCCAATAGAAGCTCTTTTGCAGTCCTTTAGTAAGTTCATATCATGTTAAAGGTTCTTAGGTTTATTGTAGATAGAGTGTAGTTCCTTTTTGAATTGAGTAATCATAAGTACTGGGAGAGGACGACAGCTAAAAAAGAGTCGGGGGATTCTTAATGATCCTTGGTTGCTCTTGATTGAAAAGTTTCTAGAGCGAGTAGTTCCCGATTTTTGAGACTAGAAACTGGGATATTCTTTGACAAACAAGTAGCGAGACGCCTAACTTATAGCCGAAATACCTGTTGAGTGTTTAACCTTCTGAGGAAGCTTATAGTAAGAATTTCCTATAACATTGTAGAAAGTTTTTAAAGCTAACCAAAACCGGCCTAGATCAATAACCCAAAAACAAAATTTCTTTTTAAGGGGTTATATCAAGAGTCTGGGGAATCCTTATTTACCGAAGACCCCTCTCTAAACAGGAAATATTGTCTTATAAACACTAAAGTGTCATCCTATAAAGGGACGCTTCGAAAAGGCCTACGGGTCTTTATTCTAAATGCATTTTGCAGCTTTCTAGATCCCAGATACATTAGTCTTCTCTTTGTTTTACTTATAATGTTGTTAGTCTAAAAGGGTTTCTCTAGAACTTGTCTTGATTGATGAAGGGGCTAAAACTACAAAGTCAAAAATTGCTTATAATCGGGATACATATATAGAGTAGTATATTCCAGTACCTGTGAAGAGAAAGCTTTTTTCTACACTTGTCCGGTAAAAAATTCATATCCAATCGGAGAAAGACTAGAAATACAAATCAAAGAACAAGTCTATAAAGGAGTTTTGAATTCCAAAATGAATTAAAGTTTTTCACCTCAGCTGAACTTTTTTTATACAGGGTCCTCGTTTTGTGTACTACATCTTGAACAGGGCGTTGTTGCTTTTTTAATGCTCTAAGACCCCAAGATCCCTGAATTGTTATAGTAAGGACTTTTTATACCTTATACCAGGTAAAGGGATTTTTCATTGTAGTATTGTTGACAAAAAAAAGAAGTCGCTAAAAAGAGGTGTATAGGCGCTATAAAAATTTATAAAGATTTCGGGAAGAAGGGAGCATTTAAGTCTAAATACAATGTATTTAATGGATAGTGTTATTTACTACTATACAGTACACCCGGTTTCAGGAAATTCCTTTTTAGTTAGATTGAGATAGTTAAAGCGTGCATACTACTCGGTCATAGTTCTTTCTCTAAGCGACGCTTAATTTCATATCTATTATTCTCTCTCTTAGCTCATAAAGTCATTTTAAATTACGCTTACCATTAAGCCCCGTCTTAAGATCCTTCCTTAGAAAACAAGCTAAATCCTAATTTAGAGGATTAGCAAGGAATGGTTAAAGTTAAAAGAGAAGATCCTTCTGTTGTTAGTTTTCTGAAGGAGCTTATAAAATATCTTTTATAAGCGAGCGTAAAAGTCTAATATGGGGTATCTTACGCGTTTTTAGCAAACTACTGCTGCAGGACCTTGTTTTAAGGCACTCTAGGGCTATGCAAGTAGGGGAATCTTACTATTCTACTAAATTTGATAAATGGAATAATTAGTATAAACTTTAAGCGTGTGAGTCTGTAAAAAAAGGCCTGGAAAGCTCTATATGGAAAGACTAAAGCTATTGCCTGGAATTTTACATAATATAAAGGGCTAGGAGACTTTCTAAAAGAGGGAGGGGGACTCCCTTAAAAAGGAAATTACAGGTCTTGGGAGTAGCTTGAAATGAGTATTCCTGTACCGTATTTAAATCAAGAAATATTTGTAGATTATATTTTATAGGGGTGGTCCCCTTGCTAAAAAAGTGTCCTTTGGATGAAAAGGGAATCCTGTATTGCTATTGGACTCAGGACACTAGTAAGAAATTTATTTACTCTATTATGTACGAGAAAGCTTGCTGTATTATCTAAACGGAGTGCTTACCGGCCCAATGTCAAGGGTGAATTGCTTTATAATGCCGAACTTGTTTCTTAAGTACCCTCTGCATTCTACCTTTAATATAAATATAATATAAAGTAAGTTCCTATCCTAGGTAAATTCATTACCTTTAAAATCTCCCGCGATTCCTGATATATGGGCTTACCTTAGATATAAAGAGAACAAAAATTCGAAATAGTCAACCTTGTCCCCAACCGCGCAAGCTTTATATAAATTAATCAGGAATCCCTTTTTCTAGGTCCCGCATTCCCATAAACACCTTTATACCCTGAATGTGGGCTCTTTTTTCTGCTTAGCGGGTTACTTGTACAATAATTTTTAAAAAATAGAAGGGGAATCCCTGTCAGTTTAAACTAATAGTATGTAAGGATCCAGAAATCAAGCTAATTCTAATATTCTATAGATTATCTTTGTCTTTACTGGATAAACTGGATAACTTTGCCCAGAGCTTAACAAATTAAGGGTATTCCAAGCCCCAAAACTGCTAGAAATAGAATGTAAAGGGTTTTTATTTCATTTATGAAACCTATTTTAAAAATAAGAAGAATACAAGTAATAAGGACTTCAAATTAAAAAGAAAGGGGCCTTTTTTTTGTCTTTTTTGATAAAAGAGGGCATTCTAACTTCAGGTGGGTGCCGGATTATAACTCATTTTGTTCAAACATGTAGTATTCCTAAATTTTTAGGGGTAATTCCCAGCTCTTTCATTCCATTTTGACGGAGCTTGAGTTACACTAAATCTTAGATACTTTACAAAGGAGTTTGTTTATTAAGAAGAAAGAGTAAACCAAAGGATTTCACTGTTTAATCCCAGGTTTTTTAGATTAGGAATTCCTTTAATTTCAAGTCAAGTAATTTACAGAGTTTCCCTACTTAAATGAAATTCTCCCACCCTTTTGTAGTGTTGAAAGATATTTTCTCTTAGTATTGCGTTAGACTTTTCCGCTCCGCAAATATATACACCCAATACTGGAAGAGACCTTGTACACAAGTATGATGTTTTATAAGATTTTTTTGTAAATAAAATAAGTAATAGAAGTAGCCAAGAATCCTTTTGGAATTTGTGAACTTTTTATAGTAACTCTGAACACCTCCTAGAAGGGTAACCTTTAAGAAATAAGCAAGGCCCATACTTTTATATAATTTTATATAATATGAAGTCCTAAAATGCTTAACCTTCTATTAGTTCTATTAGATAGACTTTTTTATTTAAGATTTGCAGCTCCGGACCTGGGTATCCTTATAGAAACGGGGAGCTTGTAAAGGGAAGACCAAACAAAAATCCTAATAAGGAACACGTATTTCAAAGCTTCTACTAATTGCTGTAGACTAAAAAAGACACTTAGGAATTCTTACTAAACACCTTCTGATTCCGAGAAAAAACTTAGATCTTGACCTTGGATATAGTGGTAACAAGACTTGAACCTATGACCGTGCCCTAAGTTAGCCACGCTCTACAAAATTCTAAAGGAGTTGTTTTTAGTAAATTAGTAGGCGCCTACTAAACCCTGTTTCACTAACTATTCCCAGTTTTCAAGAGTCTTTCTAAAGTAAGCTTAAATTAACAACCCTTTATCTAAGTTATTTTAAATCCCTCTTTTCTTTTGTAGCTTGGGATTCTAAAGTTTAGAAAAGATACAAAAATGTGGTCCTTTTTATTTTAGGAGTTCGGCTTTTCCTTCCCTCTCAAGTCTAAATAAATCTCGTTTTTAGATCTGATAAATTAAAGCTTTTCTATTTTTTTTATATGAAGCATCTCTTAATTACAGGACAAAGAGGTTCTAATTAGATTGGTTGTATACTTTCAGTTCCTGGAGAAAGCCCCTATTAGATAAAAAATGATAAAGGGATTAAACTTAGAAGCCGCCTCTAACGATAAACCAAGAATAAACCTAATGAAAGAGGGCAAATAGGAACTGCCATACTAACGTTCTATTAAAGATACTGAGACGTAAAATTGAATTTCTGCCTACAAAACTTTAAGCCTTCCTTTACGGACTGTCCGGTCTTTTCTGGAATTGCATAATATTACGCTTTAACAAGATAGAGAGTATCCGAAGAATTCCGGTTTTTAGGCCTTAGAGTTTGACCCCGAAAGTTAGTTGAACTTCTTAGTTCGAGGGGAATCCCTTTGATAATAAGAATTTCTTACTTAACTTAATGGAATTTGTTCAATAAACCCTGCTGTGAAAAAAAAAATGGGTTCTTTTTTCCTATAATAAATCTAAGGGTCGGATACTGGGGAAATTTGATGAATTCCTTATTCCACGCATGGGTCTCTATAGTATACTAATTTATAGCCTTGATCAGGGAAACCCTTTCATATTTATGGAGATGCTTTATAAGAGAAAAACTATAGCCCACTTGCTCAATTAATTATCATGATCTTTGTTTTTAAATATTAAATAAGGAAACTTTTCTAAAATTCTTAATTAATAGTATAAAACTTCGTAGTATATAAGAAAAAGTTTAGTAGTTCTCTCAGAAGAATTCCAGCTAATGTTAAAGCCACTCCTAGTTGAGTTATTGATTCCTAAAGAGGAGCTCTGAATGGCCTTGTTTAAGAGGTTAAAAACACTTATTTTACTTGTACCAGAAAGGGATTCCCTTAGTTATAGGAATGCACAAGTTATGAAATAGAAGAGTCTATTATGGGTAGCTTGTTAAAGGATAACCCCTCTTGTTCCTTGTTCTGTTATAGAGGAAACAAACTTAATAAGAATAGGAAGGAGTCTATGTTACCGACTATAGCGATAGCGAGGTAATGCGTAGTATTAGTTTATTGAACATGTAAAGAAACTTTCTAACACCCACCAATTAATTGACTTGTTTCTTTTGTTTGAGCTTTCTTTTATTCTTTATTCGTTTCTATAGAGTTATTAAAATAAAATACCTTTCTTAAGGGCTAAATAGTTTTATATGGGAAGATTGGGGTTATTGTCTGGAATTTGACAGAAGGTTAGGTACTCAGAAGCCCCTTTTAGTCAATCTAGTAGCATATGTGTCAGATACTTGTTAAAGAAATTGAATTAACTTTTATACTTTTGAATTCTGAGTAAGATTTTTTTGCCAGTTCTAAAAAGGGCACTTTCTTAAAAGGAAATAATTGCCCTAAGTTCTACTTCGTTGTGTGTTATTCCGCTGGAAAACGGAAGAGATCCGTCTGGGTTTTAGTTACGACCTTGTTATTAATATTAACTGTTTACTTTTAATCACTTCCATACGAAATCTTATCTTTTTCTTTGGAGGGAATCCCCTATTGGCGCAATAACACTATACTATATACACCTATTTTGGGTCCTTAGAAAGCAGACAAGACTCTTTAAATTAAAACGGATTTAATATTCCGGTAACCCGCCCCCCTTATCCTTTATAATATATAAATAAGATATTACAATAAGTCAAGTCGGGTCTTTTCTATCTTCTGAAAGCTTTAGTTTTCGCCCAAGAACTTACTAGAAGGAAGTTACATTAAGGGGGATCCCGATTCAATTTAATATGAATATGCTAGGATAAAGGGGAACTTAGATTTCGAGATACTCTTTTAAGGAATTACTTATAAATAAAAAGACTTGACTTCTTTACCGATACATACTCATAAAAATTCTATATCAGCGGGCCCTTAGACTTTCTATTTGTCCCCTACCTAATAAAAGTTTTTTCTGGTTATGCTATAAAGCATTTGAGGTTATCAATAGCAGTTAATTTCATACCTAAGTGCAGTCTTTCAAGGGTTCCGGGGGTATTCCCCCACCGACAGCTTTCTTTTCTTCTTTTTAATTTCTTACAAAACTTTAAAAATCATCCTTCTCAGACTTGGTAATTCTTTTGGGGTTCTTTCCTTCAAATATTTTAAACAGGCCAAAGAGTTTTCGCTTAACCAAGGTATTGCAATACTAAGTATAATGTACTAAAACTTGATTTTATCTTAGATTTACCGAGGTATACATCCCTATATTTTCTAACAAAAAAAGGATCACTTGGCAAAGATAAAAAGCCCACTTTAGTGAGGATGCTCGTGATCTTTATAAAGAGTAAATATTCCCGTTTTGGTTTATAATGTTTATTCAATATCCTGGAGGCGCAGAGGGCTTTTCATAAGTATGGGTCCTACAAAGCACTACTTTCATTTGAAAAAGAAGTTAAGAATTCTACACTAAAGCTTGATACAGTATCCTAAGCGCTTCCTTTCTAGGGTATTCTTTCAAGAAATACCCTAGTAACTCTACTCTCCCTACACTTTCTCTACCGAATTCCTCAAAGTTTTAATAAAATTTACATAAGATACTTGTATTAGCAGACGCTTTTCGTACAAGCCTAAAAAAAGTAAGCTCTTCGCAAATAAAATTTGGCATTAATCTTCCTATAACTTATCCGTGAAGGTACCTCTTTTCCCGTTAAAAACTCTAGAATACAGCTTTCATTGTCTTATTCTCAACTTCTCCGCCAAAATAAAGTCCGTAGGTTACTCCCCTTTTGGGGCTTGCGTTCTCTAGTTGCGGGTCTCTGAAAGCTGTTTGTATTTTTTTACGCCCCTTACAATTCTGGAGCAGTGTCATTTGAACGAAGGGGAATAAGGGGAAGCGTATAAAAAAGTTTTCTCTTGAATCCACTGCCTATATTAAATTAAGCCCGTTTCAACACTATGATATAAGATAGAAACGGGTTTAAATAAGACTCCTTACTTTCAATTAAAGGCTTTCCTGTAAAAGATAAAGAAATCCGGAATACAAGTGAATTAGAACAATGCCAAAATGACTCTCTATAATAGCTTTTTTCGTTAGTTTAGGTAGCCCTTTTTATTTAGCACCCCTTTTTACGCGTATTTATACTATACAATTCCCGGGTTGCTATCTAGAATGCTGTTTATCCGCGGTTTAGGGACCCAGTAAGTGGGGTTTTTTCGGCTTTTTACCACGGGTTTTCTACTATATATTTCTTGGGCTGCTTGTTTTAGACTCTATAGAATTCAGTTTCCACCCCTATAAAGATATAAAAGAAACTATATAAAATAAATTACTATTAAGCTCCCTCATTATTAACGATAAGCCTAGCGAGAGGTATTACCTTAAAGAAAGAAGTACAACCTATACCCATATTATGCAATATTAAACTATCTATATACTATACAAGGCACTATTCTATAAAAGTAACCCATAAGACAATAACCCGTAGTACAATAACTACAATACTAGCTACCTAGTTACACAGTAACCCATAACAAACAAAAAGAAGAGTACAATCCCTATTATAGCTCTTATGCTTCCTCCTTCCTTATTTATAGCTACTCAACAAAGGATGGAATCTGTTTAAGCCCTTAGTGAATGCCCCTCTTATTTCGAATCCTCAGCCTTTGCTACTAGAACAATCCATTTATCATTTAATTTATTTAGATTCTTACACCTCATACGAGATTTACCTTGGGGCTATAAAAGGAATAAGAAGCTCGGTCTATATCTTGTTATACTAAGCCGCTTCGGGTCAAAACTAGTTCTGAAAAATACGGACTCAAAAGGGTTTGCTAAGCATGGATTACAAATTATAGTTAGAAAGAAGAAAGCAACCGGGGTTTAAAAATAAAGAACCACTTAAATGGCAAAAGGTTTACCGTAAATAAGGACCTGTTAAAAGAAAAAAAGAGACTGGAGTTCGTCCTTATCCATAAGTGTAGAGTACGCGCATAGTTATCTTGTGGGAGCACCCTCTCTTGCTTTTCTAATCTGAACAAGTGTAATACTAAAGGAATTCCTAAGGTTTCCGTTTAAGCTGTTTTATTTCTGAATCTTGTGCTACGTAAAAAAAGGCATGGGTTTTGTACAAGTTATTTATCAAAGCTCTGCAAAAAATTATATGAAAAAGGGGCATAAAAATCTTTACTTCACTTTCTTAATATATATAAAATGAAACTTGGAATTTCGGAGTCGTTATCTTTAACTAAAAATACCTTAATAAATATAGAAGGGAACCCGTTCTCCCAATTTGCTGTTTCTTTAATAGGGGCATCTAGAAGCCTTTTAAGAGCATGGGGTCCCCTCTCGGTTTTATTTCATTTTCCTAGACTTTAAACCGCCGCTCGAAATCTACCTTCATGTTATGCTTTTTATTCCGGTTTTGAAAGACTTTCATTATAAGCTTCAAATAGAGCTGTTATCTAAGGAATTATGAAACCCCGCTTATTAAGTTAAGTTTTTTAACCTTGTAAAGGATCTAGAATTCTTTTTACTTTTTTATAACCTAAATTTCATTTTACGCTACAGAAGGTATACATGGAACCTAATTAGAACTATATGGACTTTACTTTAAGGAAGTTTTCTGCGAAAGTTTCTTTCTTATAGTAATAGGTTGACCCTTCTTAACTTAATTATTGTATCAAGCTTGAGTTTCTAAGAGTTTCTGTTAGGAAAAGTAGGAAAAGAGTAAGGGGTGCCTCAATTAGAGTTGTGTGCTTACGCTCCTTTTCTTTTCAAGGATTCTTTGAAATATATATAGGGTAAGCCCTTTACGGGTAGTAAGACTAAAAAAAGGGGGTACTTGAGATTTTCCTTTTACCTAGATTTTGACAAGTCAGTGGATATCCTTTAATACTGTAAACTACTTACTTGAACCAGCGTACTAAACTAAAATAGGATGGTCTATCCAAGACTGAAGGAGTATAAGAACTTTTAGATTCTTATTGCATTTTATTCTATTTAAGGGATTCCCTTTTCTATAATATACCAAGAAAGCTAAGCATAGACCCTACCCCTATATTCTATATATCGTGCCTTAACTATTTGGAATTAACAAAAAATTCTCGTATATCTTAAAACCTGACAAAATGATAAGGACTGCGGCTAACCAAACGGGATCCGGTAAGAGAAAAGCAAAGGCCAGAACAGTTAGTAAAGTCCCTCCTTGCAATTATATGAAAAATTTTTTATTAATTACCCTTTATCCTTGTCTTGTAAGATCTAGCTAGGTTTCAATTTCTTACCTCAATTCCCTAGACTCTAAAAGAAAAGGAAGACTTTTTAAATCTTCGAAACCCTTTATAGACTTTACCTTGAAATATAAAGGTTTGAGTACTAAACTTGAGGAGCCCTCCTTATTCCTATGCTTTTCCTTAGTTTTGAAGAACCTTAACTTTTTATAACAAGTTTAGTTAGCTCTAGTAGCACTTCTTAATTATAACAAGGCTAGGGCTTATAGTTTCGCCTATCTCTAACTAGCCTAAATACGTAGGGCTACCTATCTGATTCCTCCTATATATGGAGTAACTCTTCCTAAGGATATAATAACGAAAGAATTCCTTATAATGATATTAAAGGGTTCCGAAAACCAGAGAATCTTCCTTCTAATAGTAACAAAAGTCAAACTCTTCTCTCAAAGACTCTAAAAGAATTTTCAGAACAAGGAGAGCTGCAACAGGACCCTCTAAAAGTACTTTACTCAGCACAAGAAATTGTATAACTCATAATCTAGAAAACTCCTAAGGTATAAGGACTTAGCCATAAAGTAACTAATAAAACTTTAGGTGATAAGTGGATACTCTATATTACTACGTTTAGTAAACACTCAAAAAGCTCTATCTTTGAAGGGAATACACACACTAGAATTTCCGTTTTTAAGGGCAAGGACTTCCTCTTTTTGCTGTCACTTAGTTTTATAAAGATACCTAACTTAGAAGCAGAGAAAACCCTATAAGAAAATAATCCCCGTTTTGTTACCTTTTAGCCTTGCAAGCCCTAAATTTATAATATAAGTAAGGGTTTGAGAACTAAATTCTATATTCTATAAAAATTGTATTCATGCGTTATATTAAGAAGGGGCCTCGTTTTGGCAAATTTCTTTTGCTGAATATTTTACTATATTCAGTTTTGGTCTATCCTACTTCGCGAAATTAACGAAATGCTGATACCGAACGTGGGTTTGAGTAATATTAAAGACTAAGATAAAGCGCTTTTGAGTATAATACAGGGAGGGGGCCCCTTTTTCAAAACTAGGGGTTAATTAAGAAATGGTTTATTTCCCTTTTAAAAGTTTTTAAGAGGAATCTGATTCGTTAAGTTTTTAGTAGTTTACTATTCCTATTTATAAAAAGGAGTGTAAATTTTTACTTAAAATTACGGCCAATCAAGGTTATTATTCGGTTGAAAGGTAGGTTTAATCAACAGCCTGATGTCAAAATTCATGTATATTTATAAGATAATAAAATCTTTATTGTACCTTCTCGAACTAATTTATCTCTTGAAATTGTATTCTTTTGATATGTCTCTATGCGCATACTACTTGGTTTTGTTATCATAAGGGCACCGAAAGGTTAAAGATTATTTTGTCTATCTAATAGTATTTCCTAAAGTCCCGGACTAAATATTCTTTCCTTTAGAGGTGTAAGTATCAGAGAATGCAGAGAAGCTTTATAGAAAATCCCATACGCAGCATCCGGGTTATAGTATCTCTTTAAGGCAATCCTTCTTGAATTATCCGGATTTACCAAGCTTCCCCGGAGTAGAAAACTTGGAACCGGTACTGGCTATAAAAAAGTTTCTATTTTCTTAAATCTATTATAGGTATATAATCCTTATACAAGGAATTCCTGGGCACATAAACCAAAAGTAGCCCTTACTGTATCGCACGGGATTAATACCCTTACTTTAATTACATATTTCTGTCTTAATTTGCTTGTTTAAATACACTGTGAATTCTATATTCTATCTTGCACAGTCCTACAAATATAGCTGTAGCTAACTGTCTCTTGTAGTTTTCTTTAAAAAGCTCGGGATAAATCCCTTTCTAGTAAACCTAAAAACTTATCTAAGGTATCACCTTTTACTATTGTACCCGGTGTGAGTTTAGCCTAAATTTAAGCAGGATGCCTTAATAAATGGATTTCCTGGAAAAAGCTCTATTTTCTTTTCAAGATATGGATACTCCGCAGGTTCCTTTTTAGAAGTGAATTTAACATTGCAATTTCGAGAATAGACTTTCTGATTTTATTTAAAATACAGAATTGAGGGCTTTGTAGCTGATGCAATAGAAGAGCTTTTTATACGGATTCCTTTACCGAAGAATGTATCAATTATAATTCTAAAAATGCCTTGGATTTCTCAGTACAGAGCTGGATCCCCTTAAAGTCCCTATTGAGAATATGTTCTTTTGTCCCTTTCAGGACTCCCGGGATTTACTTTTCATTTTGCGCAGTCTAAGGAGTCATAAAGCTCTTCTAATATTAACAGAATAAAATGAAAGGTCGAATTTTTAAGGCGTGTCTTGGATCTAACCCATAGAATATGTCTTAAGTTAGGAAACTGCAATTTTAAGAAAGAGTCTAAAAACTTCTCGTGGAGCATTTGCTAAGTTAAAAACAAAAAGAAATAATCAAGAGTAGGAAAAGAACGCTTGCTCTCTTCAAGTTTTGGTATTTATATGTCGAATAATCCTTTAGTTATAAGCTCAAAACCCTTTACTTCTTAGTATGTTTGCTCTTGGACCTAGAAAGAGGGCCCTTTTTACTAACGGGAGCTCCATACGATTAAAATGACATATAAGGACTCACTTCAAAAATGAAGAAGGAGCGTGTTACTCCAAGTCATTTTGTTAAACTAACCCCAAGTAGTTAACACTTAAGAAATCCTTATATCTCTAAAAGTACATGCTGGCTAGGGGATTGCACTCCTTAATTTTATTGAGTCTCTCCAAGCAAAATAGAAAACCCTAAATACTTTATCGAAGAGAATATTGACGTATTATCCAAGAGGACAAAGGATATTACTAAAAAAGAATTCACAGGAATTTTTTAGTTTGTATTTACTGATAACCTATATTTAAAAGCAAAAACCCGAAGTATGACCTTTTTCGTGCATTATAACAAGCTTTTGTACCGGGTTACTTCCTTTCTTAATTTTTAAGGCGGGTTTTCTTATATATTATATAACTATTTTTTCGCGAGATTTCTAGCAAAAATAATTTGAATTTTACCAAGTTCTGAAAGGGTTTAGATCCAGTAAATTAGCGTAGGTCCCATCAAGCATCTGTTTCACTTGCTATAACTAGTTACGAGAGCTTGCAATACAATAATAGGGCAATTCAGTTCTACTATAGCTCTACTAAGCGAATTCATTTTACATAAAATATACCGGTAATTGGGTTCGTTTGAGCTTCAAAGCATTCTTTCCCGAATAAAGGATCCTGTACTAAACTCTTTCTAACTTTACTAAGGATTTACCTTTAGTCAATTTTGTTAGAAATGCTAAAGAAAAGGAATCCTACAACCCTGAAAAAGGCGACCTTGTAATAGATTCTCTTTCAAAGGATAGGTCTAATATGTACAATACTGTAAAAAAAGACCACTTTTTATAGTAGCAATCCTAATTCTTTATATACCCTAGTTAAGCTAATCGAATAAAAATACAATTATGAATCTAAAGTAAGAAGCCCTTTTGAGAAAATTCTCCGTAAGCTATTACTTGTTCTTGAAAGTATAAACCCAGCCCTTCAATATTTTAGTATTCTATCATTCTATCTTGAAGCGCTCTTTAGATATCCTAAAAAGCCACTACTATAAATATAAAGGGATCTCCTTTATAAAATTTTTCTGCAGGGAATTCCTAGTATTTCTATTTACTTTTTTTAGGTGCTAAATATGCGCAAAGCGTGGTACTTACTTGACTGTATATAATCAATTATAAAGTCCACCTATTTACCGGAAATGGAATTGTTATAAAAATAGGGCTCAAATAATATTATATGGGGTGCAAAAGCAAGGTCTTCTGAGCAGTTCGCTTGTTGCATTTCTTTATATTAAAATCGGCTTAACCTTATTAAGGTACGGGAAACAGGGGTCAAATAACGGGCCTTGTGCTCTGGATGCGGGGTTTACCTTTTCTGTTTACAGCATTAAGTTATAAAGCTAATAGGCCAGGAATACCTACTCGTTTTTGTAACAACTTATATTAAAGTCAAAGAGGCGCAGGGTCGCTTTAATAGCAAGGTTAGAGTATGCAAAAAAAAGTCTAGGCTTTTATAGGGTAGGTTACAGCTTAAGTCAAAAATTTTGGTTCAGTCTTCGCAATAGTAGGGTATGCCCGTATTGTAAAGTTTTTGAATATCTGGGTTCTTTTGCCCAAGCACAAGAATTTGTCAGCTAGCCGTAAAAGAAGAGTCTTGGAATAAGACGTTGTTACAAACTGGACCCGTTTATTTATCTCAGATCCAACCCAAACGTAGTTAATTTAAGTTAGGACGGACCAGCGCTCTCTTGAAACAAGAGAGCCTTTTTAAATATAATACTCCTAAAGCATAGTAAAAACCTGTTCTGATCCTTAAGATTCCTAGCAGGATGGATGTATCTTGTGGGCATAAGCAGGAGACTTGGAGGCTTTGAGCACAGTTCTTATCTTTGGAACTAGTTCCGGCCTCAGGCGCTATAAAAATCAAAGTAATTGGACTTCGTTAGGGATTATAAAGAAAGTTCGCGAGTATCCCTCTATAAAGGAGCTCCTATACCCGAAGCAAATACTTTACTTATTATACGGCCACACTTAAGGATCTTTTAAGGGACTTGTAGTTATACAAGAATCCCTTCTCTATTAGATACACAAGAATTCCAGAGGATATACTATATAATATAAAGCACCTCCCCTATACATTCGTAGAAAAGTTAACACTAAACAAAAGGCGTTCTACTAAATTAAGGGAACCGCCCAAGGAGGGAAGAGTGTGACTTATAATAATTAAAAGGTAGAATATAATAAATAATAGGTAAATAAAGCAGGATACTGGACCTGCCTCTCACAATCATTGCTGAAAGGAATCATACTCATATGGGACAACCTCTCTTGGTAGGTAGAGGGTGTCTGTAAATTTCCAGTAACACCCATAGAGATATCCAAGTCAAACTTATACCTAAGGCACCGCATGGAGGAATTCCAATATCACAAGCTTTTTTGAAATTTTCCTATTTTTCTAGACCTCCTTACTTATACCTTATACTAGGGTTACAGAAATATTTAGCAACTCTGTAATTCTACTGTTTATAATATTGTGTGTTCTAGTTACAAAAAGTTCAAATTTTATTGAGTATTAGTTATCTGAAGTAGGAAGTTTTTACTGATGAAAATCTTTTGTCTATAGACACTCAAAATTGTTGCTTAACGAAAGCGAAAATATATAAATAACCCGAGGTTTGCTATAGGAATATTCTTGTCGTAATTAAACGACTTTTCCAAAAATCAACACGTGTTACACAAAGGTTTATAATGGCACCTATTTGAATTGGGAATACCCCTCTGTAAAAGGAGCTTCATCTATTTGCATTATAATACTTAGCAGTAAAGTTCTAAGGCAATTGTGGGAGCCGAATATCCTACTAAAAAGAAAATTTCTGAAGCTCAGATTAATTATACCTGACTTTCTCTATTGTATTGTGAGATAGAGAGTTTAAAAGTATATTCCTCTAAAATCTAATTCTTGTTTATACCCCTTCTTCACCCAAGTCTTGTAGGAGACTACTAGGATTTCTTTAAGTATTTTTGTTTCAATAATGTTTTATTCATTTTATTACAAGAATGCAAGAATTCTGAAAAGTATGACCGGAATCGTTGGTTTTATCTAAGTGATTTTCTTGTACAAAGATAATCTTTTGAAAGCTAATATAAAAAAGACTTGTTGCTTTAATTAAAAGAATTAAAAGTTTATAATTTAATTAGTCACGGAAGAACTATTCTTTATTGAATAAGAGAATAAGAGGCTTTATGAGCGGCTAGACTTCAGTAAAAAGTAAAGTGTGAGGTATGTCGTCCTACAGAATCCTTTAGTAAAGTAACTTGTGGAAACTTGATCGGTACACACCTGTAAGATACTTATAACTTATCTAATAACAAATTTCCCTTTCTTTGTAATTTCTCAAAAATAAGTAATTAGGATACTAGGACGTCGAGTTACCTGTTTAAAAAGCAAAAAAAGGGTGGGATAAAGCTTTTTTTGCTATTCCGGTCGTTAGAAATTGGCTGTTTTTCTATTTATAGCCTTACGCAGCAACTCCCTTTTTGTACTAATAGCTATAGCCCAGTTAATTTGACCGGCATGTGTACTTGTCTAAAAGTCAAAGTATTTAAAGTGCTACTCACAAGGGGTTGGAAATCTACTACTTTGTTCTCAGCAGCCTAATTCACCTAATATAAAAGGATCCTTCTAAGAAAATAATATCTAAATTTTTTACGTATCATTCCCCGGATTTACTAAACCCCAGAGACTTTTAATTTGAAATTAATTATAGTAAACTTGATCAAATTGGACTAAAAAAAGACCCTAAAAATCAAGCTCTAGTTAATCTCTAACATATCTCGAAATTACCCCAGTATAGTTTAGCAGGGAACATTCATTCTATTATTTCCAGGGGTACTTGTAAGATAGTACTTTTTTGACTAAAAAATAACAGTGCAGGTAGCAGAGCTTTTTTTATGTAATCTTTATATAAGCGAAGCTTCCCTACTTGTTTAGATTTAAAATTGGTTAGCCATTAGGCGAGTTAGCGAATGCCCTTTTTATTGTGTCCTTTTATAGGTTCTCGTTATTCCGCCGCGGCTACATATATATTTACTATCCTAGAAGTTTTTCAACAGAACCTTGGTGTTTAAAAGTGTATATAAAGTAGCAGTACTTTTGATAGTTGTCTTAGTCTATCAGAAATCCTACATAACATTATACTGACATTACATTACAAATAAGATCTCGTTTATTTGTAATGCTTGAAAACGCCTACCAACCCTTCAAACTTCGTAAGAGTTAAGCGCATCGATTTCGCAGAACTTCTACAGAATTGTACTATGTCAATTGCTTTGGTATATTTATTTCTTTTTGCTAAACTCCGGTGGGAGAGGTACCCTTTTAGTAATAGAAGCAAAGCCTCGTTTCTCACATCTGTTCCCGCTAAGAGAAGACTAAATATGTGTGATTTCAACTGCTGCTCTAACCTAAAGCGTACTTATGTATTTAGTTAAAAAAGTATAACTCTGATTCTTCTAACCGAGGTATAAGAAGCTCTATCGTTGATCGGATTTCCTTAATTATTGAATGAAGTGAGTACTATAAGGATATTTGACAAGTATAACTTTAACTAGATGCGCAATCTATATGCCAACCCTTTTATCAAGAGTAAAATACTAAGGGATAGCATCCACTTTTAATTCTTTTGTATTCAAGGAAAGGAGCAATTTAAAAATTCCTTTCTATTCTATAAAAACTACTAAGTGCACTTTTTAGGTTTTAGGTCTAGAATGGTAAGACCTTATGTACAACTTTCTCTATATAGTAGAAACACTTTTAGGACGCGGTTTATAGCAATTACAGTAAATAAATTAAGTCTCTCTTTCTTATTTCGAGATACCCGGTTACGGGCAACCCTTTCCTTAGAGCTAACAAAGTACGGGTCAAGAAATCGAGCTTTCTCCGCTTACAGCAGTTGACATAAGTAAAAGCCTTAGGTCAGTTCAGTATTTTTAAAATCTCATTTTCTATTAGAATATCGTGTAGTACTTTTTCGGCATAGGCGAGTAAGATCCAGGTATTTTCTAAAGATACAGGGACAAAAATCTGCACTATACTATTCCGATCTCGCAGGCATATAAAACTTTGTCTCAAAAGCGGAAGTCTGATAAGGTACAGGGATGCTTCTTATTTATGGTAAAGAAAAAGTGAAATAGAGAGGGAATAAATTGTACCAAATAACTTAGAATAGCGCAGCTAATCCTCAACTAGGATTTTGCATGTTTTCACCCCCGTCAGTACTCCCAGTCTTGAGGATAAAAAAAGAAACGTAAATTTCCACGACTTCTTTGCTTCCTTATTTTATATACTATACGAGCTTCTCTAGCAAAGAAAGATATATTAGTTCCAATAGGTTTTAGTTTTATAGTATCTCCTAATCAGGTAATGCGATTGGCCGCATCTTTTAAGCATATTTCTTAGCTATAGAGTTTAAAGAATCCGTAATTGCTTACTTTCAAGATCTTTAAACACAGTCATTTTTATAAGCCTTCACTTGTTACCGGCAAGAGGGCTGCCCGATTAAGAGGACTAAAGGGACTCTTGAAAAGTCAAAGTGTAATTTCTCTGAGCTTATAAAAGTGTATAGGGACGTATAAAAAAAGAAACTTCACGAGCTTAGAATTTTATGCTATATAATCTTATATACGGAACTCCTTATTAATTTAAAAAGGTTTTAAGAAATATTCATGAAAAGGTAAAATAAAAAGTAGCTCTCAAAAATTTAAGAAAGTTTTATCTCTGTTCCATTACAAGAATATATAATGAGAACTAAACGTAGATTTAACCCTCCTAGTATATCTCGGACTAGCCGAAATCCTGTAGTAACTTATCCAGATTAAGATTTCCTCTCTTTAAAAGAAAGCCCTTTTCTAAGACACCTGTTCCCTTTCGAAGATACAAAACTTAGGATAATCAAACACTAAAATGAAATTATAGGACACCCCCGTTATAGAGAGGAGCAGAGATCCCTATTTTCAAGTCATAGAGGTTTTGTACAATGTTATTGAATGCCCACAAAATTTTCACTAATGGTGTGGGGTTCTTTACAGCAAAGTCTTTATTAATTAAAAATTACGATATATTAAATATAAGATTAAAAGTTAATAATTCTTCATGTATCAGATATAGGAACAGAGAGTCTCTAAGAGTGGGAATTGCCGACCAGAGTTAATACTTAAACAAAAATAAGGGTTTCTATTTACTAGAATTTATCGGGCTTAAGATAGATCTAGGGTAGGGAGGTCTCTCTACAAATTCAAATGAGTTGGGAAATTGACTTTATAGTACTTAATGAAACGGATTTTTCATAACTATGCTCTCTAATCTTTTATTAATCAATAAGGAATCTCTTAGATCGAGCGGAGCGCTCTACTAGAACTAGAATACTTTGTAAAAAAGAAAAACCAAAAATAAAGGATTGATTATATCTAGACCTTTTATTACGGATTTCAATTTGCTTTATACTCGCCCGCAAAGCAAAAAAGTAAGGGCAACCCGAAACTCCTCTTAGGAGCTCGGATCACGCTCTGTGACCAAAGGAGATCCACTTCCCTCCTTGGATGACTACAGAAGTCTATGGGATATGCTATGAATAGTTGACTAAATAAAAAGGTAGAAGAAATGGGGCTCTTTAAATTGAAATTAAGAAAATTTTAACAGTAACCTACCCGTATAGAGGATTAACACGTTTAAGTAGCCCCTACCCGACAGCTATAAAATTTTATTTTACTGATGAACCACTCCTTTAATTCCCATGGGTAAACAAAGGGGGGATTCTCGGTTAAAGAAGGGACCCACTAAGGATAAAAATTTATTGATCTATCCCAACTAGAGTAGCTTTAGCTTTTAACAAGAGCACAAAATATCTCAAACCAAATTAACTCCAAGTAATATTAAAGACTTTCTATACAATACAAAAAAGGGGCCCCTCATTAAAATCTTTTTGAAAAGTTAAAGCTAATAAATCCATAAAATAAAGGTTGCTTTAGTTATAGAATTCCTTTTCCAAATTCTGGATTAACGGCTAGTACTTTATCTTGTAAAACCTAGTAAGGGAGAACTCAAATCTAGGAAAAACCCCTTTTACCTAAAAAAAGAATACTTACTTTAACCAAGCATCCTTTTACTCTTAACCTATACCACTAAAGCTAGAAACGAAGGAGTACTACTCTTAAGGAACGTAAAAATTTATAACTAGTTTACTATTCTGCAAAAAGCCTCGAGCATATATTACTACAAACAAAGAGGAGATCCGCTCTATAAAACAAACCGAAACTTCAAAAGCTAGTAAAATAGATTTTCTATTTTACGTGCCTAAGACTATAGCAGGTGCCTTATAACTACAAGGCCATAGGGTTTCTTTTATCAAGTTTTATCAAGGGTTTATTCTAAAGGTACCTAGCCGGCTTTACTTTCTTTACTTTCAAGTAAACGTAACAGTAAAATACGAAGTTAGTAACTCTTGCTATCTAAAGTAAAGGAGACCCCTGTTAGGCTATTTTCTGAGAGATGATTAAGGGTATAAACTTTTATGAGTGATACATTTTAGAGTGGGGTATAAAAGAAAAAGTTACCGGATCCTACTGAGTATCCTGGGAAGTTTTACAGATAATTGTATGAATTCATAGACATTTTGCTTTCAGAAAAAAGTAACTGTCTTCCCTCGTCGATTTTCTTTCTTAGTTTCTTATTTAAATAAGGCAACTCCTGGACTTGAACCCCTATCACTAATGGCAGAATTTCCTTTAACTTCGTTACCTTGGGACTTTATAAGGTATAAAATTCCCTGGAAAATGAGAGCTATACCACTTTTTTCTATCCATTAGTACACCAAAAAGCCTAACGCTTGAAAATAAACCCCCCAAAAACAAGTATGGGAGTCCCTATAATATGCTTTCGCCGGATAACTCTTACCTTTAGTATAATTGCAGCTGTATAAGTAAGGGATCCAACTAGGACTTCCTCAATCTTACAGGATTCTTAGAATAGGATATCTCAAAAGAGGGTAGAACTATATAAAAATGACCACAGGGTTACCTTAACTACAAGACTCCTTAAAAAGCTTACCAGCACTACTTCTAAATGGCAATATACATTCTTTTTATCCAGAGGCAGAACTTTTACAAGATAGTTTATATATATCAAACTCCAGCGGAGTTACTAAGATTTAAAACCCTTCTATGTATCGCTTCGGGGAACCTTGCAAAGTGTTATAACTTCTAAAAAATGCCTAAGCAAATTGGATATACTAAACTTCTAGATCTAGCCCAAAAAGGGACTTCAGTCCTAGACTTATAGCTCGCAATTTACCGTCGAAGTTGTAAAATCCGGGAATTCCTTATCAAAAAGGAGTAGTTATACCGCGGAGCCTAATACCCTTTTTGTAATGCCCCTAGCTTGTTTATACACACTATATCTGTATTTTCACTGCATATACTTGTTTTTGTTCAAAAAAGAGATCCTATATATACTTATGTTTTCAAGCATTTATTATTATACTTCTCGCTTAACAATTCTGGAGTGTAGAATCAAAAAGTTTACTAGAATTAGGATTCCTTGGAAGTCTTTAGGTATTAAGAAATTTCTTGCAAAAGAAAAGAGAGTTTCTAGCTTAAAAACTGAATTACAACAAGGAATAAGCCCCCAGTCCGCAGCATTACAAATGTCTTTTTTTGGATAGAAAGCTAAAAAAAGTTTTTTAAAGGATTTTGAGTAGGTCGAATCCAGATAAAAAAATAAAGAAGTATTCCTAGGTTTGGCACCGTCTCGCGAATCAACAATTTCAGAACCTTTGTAAGAACCCCACGTTCTCTATGAAGATATATTACCAACTCCCGACTCCTCGTTTTCTACACACACGTTCCAGAATGAAATACCTTAAAGCGGTAACCTTTAATTAGTAAAAGTAACGGTTCAACTTTCCTTTACCTCCCCCCAAAATTGTGAACTTAAAGATTCTTGTTAAGCTCCAAGTGTGGTCTCTCTATCCTATTAAATACAAGGAAATCCATACTCTACCTTTTCCCTGATAATAAATAAGAAAGCAAATTTTGACTACGAGAAAATGGAGAAGACCCAATTTGCTTATAGGATCGGTCTCGGATTCCATCAAAAGTAGGTAATATGTATATATTTCGGAAAATGAATAAAAAGACTCAAAAAAGCAGAAAAGGTACCCTTGATTGATATTATAACACGTGAGGTACAAAACTAAAAACCAGGGGATGCAAATCACTTAGATAGAATAAATAAAAATCCGGCCCTAATTTTACAAGCACTCCCTAAGTCTTATTTCGTAGGTAGCTTAAAGAGTTTTTTTTTACACGGCTCTTAAACCGAGATTTCGGTAAGTGACCTAGAACTTTAGTAATTGTTAAATTAAAAAAAAAATGAATTTGCACGTATGGTAATAGGTTCAAGTCGACAAATCTTCATATCCACAGTCGAAGTCTAAGTTTTTCTGTTAGTTTATTCTGTGGCCTATATTAAATATTTAAATTTTGTGGAATCCTTTAGTTCGTAAAGAGTATAGTCTGGTTCGATAGGGTTTTATCTGCCCATGATGAAAAGGGATGGTACTATTTCAATAGATTAACGGTTGTTAATTGCTGAATATAGAAAGGAGTCTTACTCTTATAGCATCTATCTAAAAAAACCCTTCCTAAATTTTTTAATGGAAACGCTGTTATTATAAAGTGCCCCTTAGTGCAAACAGAGTATCTCCCGTAAAAACCGAACCTTAAAGAGTAGCCCTTGGATTAGTAACGGGTATACAAGGTCTTTTGGCTGTTTTATTAGCGGACTGTCACGGACCTTTTTCTAGGTAAAATCTTTCTTAATCAGGAACCCTATACTTCTTTTGTTGGGTTTTAGACAACCCTTTTGGATGGAAGTTTCCCTATATACCCATAATAGAGTTCCCTCTATTTTGTATCTTTTTTGACTTAATCGGTGCCACCACTTAGTGTATTTTATTTAATAGGTACCTTGTCTTTTTATTATCATGTAAATTCTAATCCTCCTGAGGTAGACCCTCGTTTCTAATATATCTAAATATAGCAGAATCCTAGGACAAAACAAAAGCTAAAGATACAAAAGCATTAGGCAGTAAAATTTTTCTAATGTGTAGTCTGCTTCCTTTGACCTATTCGTCTACTGTACCGGTAAAAAAGATCCAGTTACATAAAGTGCTTTTTATATGCAGCGATCCTGTCAGTTTTCCCTGAGCCGAGTCTGATAGTTTCCTCTTTTACCTGCTTACGGGTATCTTGGGAGTAAACTTGATTCTTTTGATACCGTGGATTTTCTCCTTATTTCTGCAGTAACTAATCTACTAGGGTCTTTCTAGTACTCTTTATTAAGCCTCCTCTTTGTAATTATGGACTAATTTCCTTACTTACGAAGACACTCACACAAGTACAAGCTATTGGTAACCCTCGACAACAAAAATATACTAGAGTTGCACTTTTTTTATTCCTGTATTAACAGGCTAATGACAGGACTCTTTAATAAATGGAGAATGAAATCATTTATATAGAAATTTTGACCTCTCGAGCTAGAAAAAGTTTATTGTACTATACTGCTGAAGTATTTTAAAGGGCTTTTGAGGATACACCTTTGTATATTAGTTTACTGGATTTAGAAAAACTTTCAATTACTGAATATGGATAGGGGAAACCCTGTACAAAAAAATGAAATGACTCTAAGCTGCAGTTAAAGGGAATAAAATGCAGCAACTAAACTAAAAGATTCCATATTCTCTATTAGACTTCTGAAGCTGCTCCATCCAGACTGGGACCCCAGGAATACTGGGGTTTTGTTGGGAGGAAGATTAGTCAATGCTCCCTGCTTTTGTACTTTTGTTTTTCATTTTCGGGTAGTAAGTAATCGAACAAATAAAATAAAAGAAGATTTTTAGATTGATGGTTTCCTTTGGCTCTATCCTATAGAACCCTGAAATGGCACTCCTTTTTTACGAAAAATGAAACACTTTAGAATATCGCTGCAAAATAATGAGGGATTGAAATCACTTAATAGAATAAAAGAACAAGATCCTACCTTTACCAATCTGTGAATAGTCTTCCCTTCCTCCTAGGAAACCTTCCTTCCAAAAACTGGTGAAATAAAGTAACCGCTATCCGCTGCTAACCCATTCATGCTATCTTTTCTAAATCCGGTAGACCTCAGGTCAATTGACAAGTCTGCCATTGGTTCGAATCCTGTTCTCTTTAGCTTTTCTAGGCGTAATAATTAGGCTTAAAGGGACATGAAAAAAACTCTATTCTTTAACCTGAAACCCCAGCTCATATATCCAACAATAAGCAATAAAAAAACTTTTTACAAGTCTTACTCTCTTCTTATTTTTAGTTACTAATCCCCGTTCTTAGATCATTTATTAAGAGCCAAAGGAAAAAATCTGGTATTTCCTCGTACGTTAGTAGATTCCCAGCTTTAGCCCTAGTTTTTTTAAGACTTTATTTTGTATATTCCTAATCAATTTACTAGGCATGTTCTCTTTAGAAACTCAAATTACTTTCCTTTTGAACTACTTTAACTAGAAACATAGCTATTGGTTACTGAGTATTTAAAACAAGAAAGAGAACTCTCTGCTAAATTAAATGCGTTTACCTTTAAAGAATTTCTCTTAATAAGATAGTTTTTAGTCTTTTTAGGGATTGTTACTGGTATTCCTTAATATTGATATTGATTCTTAATTACTAAATTCCAGGTTATAATCATTTTATAACACAGCTATCTGTAAAGAAATTTCCCTTGGGTATTCTTCTCTTAACATGAAAGGGCCTTGCTCCTGACTTAGTTTATTTAGCTATAGCCGCCCTCGTTTAGTCAAAACTTGTACTTACATTGGAAAAATACCAGCTTTGATAGAATTCAGAGAAGTTAGAAAGATAGTAATCTGGAATAGAAAAGAGCTCCGTATAAGTTACACAGATAAAGGAAAAAGAGTCTCCTTTTTCTTGAAAGTGAAATAGAGTAGGAAAGGGGGGTTAGTTAAACTCTTGGGAATGAAAGGTTCCGGTTTTTTTACAAGGAAGTCAAGACAGGTAATAAAATAAGGGATACAGAAAGTTGGTAACAAAGTAGACATAAACAAATAGGGCATATGAAAGGGGCAGTCCTACTGTATGGGTACAATACTAGGAGGACTTTCCTTTACACTTATCGAGGAGAGAGAAAGATACCTTTAAACTAATACAACTAAACTAGACCTTAATAAGATTTAGAACAACTACCAGCCCAATAGACTCTCTATTATTTATTCACCTATGCTATACAATATAAGAATATAAGAGAAGCCTAGCCTCCAAAAGTAATACAATACTAGAGTAGCTACAAGAAAGAAGGGGGAATGTCAAGTCCTATACTTACTTTACACTGTATAAGAATATTATCTAAAAAACTAGAAACTAACAGGATTGGTACATAGCAGCAGGAAAAGAAATGGGCTTAGATATAGAATTTCTCTTTATCTACCAAGTCTTTTCCGGTGACCTTGTAAGACACTTAAGAATTTCAAGATCCCTTGATTAGTCACTCTCCCCCAGGGACCCCCTTTTTTTGCTTGCAAGTTTAGTAACCAAAGTACAGAATACAAAGACGAAGTTCACATCGCACTGCTTACTGACTTTTTGCTTTCTCTTAATTTTAAAATACCCCATCTTATTATTCTTAACTTACTTGTTTCTGTATATTATACATACACCCCTTGTTTATTAACTGCAATAACTAAGCGAAGCCCGGCTAAAGATCGAGGGCTTTTCTCCTAATGCGCTTAGAACTTTTCGACTAGTAAATATTATCTAAGAGTTTAAGTTTGAGTAGCTTATAAAAGGAAATGCCATGTATCTACTACGCCCGAATTACTATACACTAGCCTAGAGGCTTCTCTGTAATTAAAAGGGGAACCCTCAGTCTCTCTGTCTTTTCTAATATTTATAAGTTTTCTGCTTAAAATTTCAACTTGTAACGTATAATTTATACCCGTTTACCGAAAACTACGTTGTTTAATTTTAATACGAAGGATCCCTTCTCGTTAGTTTGCTTATTTTTTAAACTTTGATGAATGGGACCTCCTCGGGGCAATCAGGGCCTATAAACTAAGAAAAGTCCCGTTTCTTGAAGGGGTTAAGACGCTAGGTTAAATATAGTTTTAGAGAGCCTTTTCTTACCCAAGACGTTAACCTAGGACACTTTCATTTTCGAAGTGAGACTTTTATTTAGTTTCAAAAAACACGCATGGAAAAGTGCTACCCAACTTCTGCGAAATTCTAGGCTTCAAAAAAAGTTCCTATTATTTACAGTGTAATTGAAAGAGTAAGGTCGGCATCTCTGCTACTAAGGAAAAGGTGTGCGTTGCATGCCTTTGTTAATCTACAAAAATTTTTTATGACCGGCTTTAAGATTTGTTAGGAACCTGCTCTAAAATGAAATTAACTTAATAAGAAAAGTTTTTCCCGTTTTGAGTTTTATTAACTTATTACTCAGATCAAATAGAACGGTTTAGAATTCCTAGTGATATAGTCTCTATAGGGTGCTGGAACTTGAGACTCCTTAGTCCTTGTTAATTCTCAGTGCTGTGTACGGTGTGTAATATATAAATTTCTGCTAGCCAAGAAACTTTCATGAAATTCTGGTTTGTTAATAAATAGGACATATTTTGGACTTTTTACTACAAAAATCCCTGGAACAAAAGCTAGAGAGAGATAAAGAGGGTTTTTTTCCTATGGGATTCCTTTTAAGTTAAGAAGAGTTCTTATATACGTGTTGTAGGTAAACTACACAAATCTTAGGCAAGAGAATTATTCCCATAATAAGATAAGAGTGAAAGTATAAACTCGGATTTCTATATCTATAGCTGAGCCCCCTTTTTTATAATATTAAATTCAGCAAAGAATAGACATTAGCGCTTAGAAAAAGAACTCAATAAAAAAGAGTAGGGAGGGGGTAACTCTATATTGTAAGGGGACTTAGCTTCCAAATGCCCTAGTAATAGTAGCCATAGCTGTAGCTTTAACCCTTTTTCTTAAAAAAGGAAGGAGGTACTTCTTGCAAAATAAAAGGACTCTAGGGTGGGTAAATATGAGAGCTCCCTTTAGCTTTAGAAAGTACTTCTCTTTAAATTACAATTAGAAATTCTCCGAATAATGGGCTTCGTTGGCACCAACCTTGTAGTTTTCTCTTGGATAATTCTACTTGCGGAACCAGATAAATCTTTAATTTAACTGAAATTTCTTACTGCTATAACATCGAAACTGCCTATTATTACTAACTTAGCTAGGAGGCATCAAGACTAAATATCTATAAAGCCAAGATCCTTCAAGCGAGAACGGACTTAATTCCTATTAGTTTAGTAGGGGACAACCCCTTAAGCAAATCTTCATCAAGAGGCTCGTGGGTTTAGTGCTGACTTTTGGATCTTATTTATAAGGTTACTACTCTTTTTTAGTCTACTATACTTAACTTAATGTAATTTTGATGTCCTCCTGGGAATTTTTTATGCGCAGTGCAATTCCTGTTTTAAAATCAAAATCTTTCCCCATTGATTACTGTGTCTCTAATGTAATTCAGAATCTATTGTCGTCCCGGGTACACCCAACTCAGTATAGAAAATCCCGACTCAATACCAGATGCAACGACTAAGAAGTTTTCTTTTCCCGATAAGCTGTAAAAAAGTTTTTAATCAAATTTCAGTAAACAATCGGAGTATCTCTGAACCCATTGTTTTCCGATTAAACGTCAAAGAAAGGGGGTTTATTCCGTTAAGAGTTTAAGTATATCAAGAGTTCTTAGGAATTTGCTTTAGTTCTTGAGAATCCGGTAAAAGTAGTCGTGCTTTTCAAATTTCAAATGTATACCCTATCAACTTATAAAAGGAGATTTCTTTAATAAATAACAAAATAAACAAAGATATATAGGACTCTGGCTTTAAATAGTCAAAAGAGAAACCTTTTTTCTTTACTTGTTATACTAAAAAAAATTTTTATCTACTTTCCAGGAATACCATTGAGTTATAAGTACAATAGGCTAAGGGAATAGTACCGGATAAGTAAGAGTCTGACCCTTTGTTTTTAGCTTAAGGTGGGGCTTAAACTTGTTAAGGACTTTTTATCTAAATTGGAATAAAGTGGAAGTGTTTAGTAACTAGTCTTGACTGGGATATTTTTTTATAGTTTTTAGTGCAAGGAGGTTTTAATAAAGACTTTCGGGTTTCCTTAAGTTTATTTGAATTTATGGTATGGCATTTAGCTTACAGTACAGGTCTTAAGAAAAAAGTTTAGGTATTTTAGAGTGTGGGTATGAAGAAGAGAACAAGTTAAACAGTTTTATGGGGCATGCTTTTACTCAGTCATTTTACTTTGGTTTTAGGCATTTTTTAGTCTAAAGAGGCTTAGGCTAGAGTCATACTATATTAACAACTAGTATATAAGCACCTTTCTTTTCTATTATTTGTAAGTTACGGATTTTTACCTAAATACAAGTCTAAGAACACCAAGATATACATTTTCAGGGCATAACTTAAGTGTGGTATCTGAATAAGACTCTCTTTGAGTCAATGGCATATCTACGTAGGCCTAGCTCTTTATAAAGTTAGAAACCTGGGGAGTAAGAGACGCTTTTTTATTTAATATAGGTACTTCTACTTATTTATCAGAAAAGTTAGACTTTATTAGTATTGTCTCAGCTAAAGGGGTTCTAAAAACTTGAAGTTAGGAGTTTGACCCCTAAAAGTTTTTCTAGCTTAATTGCAAGCTAAAGTAGGGTACTGGACTATATGAATTGTCAAGCTTTATTACCTAATTTATCGAGAAAAATCTTACTCTAAATTAACTCTTTTATTCTTTATACTTTTGAGGAGTCCTCAGCGGGAGCTCTCAATGTGAATAGAGCATGGATAACAAAAGCTCTAAAATCCTTACTTAACTTAAACTTATAGAAGCTAACCCATCTAGAGGATAGTAACAAATACTAAACCCCTATACTTGTTCTTCTTTTTTATTGTTACTTATTCTAGAACGCTGCGTGAAAAGACTAACTTCTTATCAGATTTTTATAGTACCAGATAAAATTCGTGTTATTAGATTTGCAAATCCTATAAGTACATTCTTTGTAAAGTAGTTGAGGAATCCATAAAAGAAGCTGAGATCTAATGTAATGTATCTCCAAGAGGGTTTAGAATATGTTGGCTGTAAGAATAGTAAAAGAGGGGGTTAGTAAATTTCGATGGATCTAGCTCTAGCTACCATAGTAGTTTTACATTCGAGAGTAATAAAAGTAATAAATAACAAGCTTTTTATTTTCTATATAAGCTGATACTTGACAGTTAAAGAATTAAGGAGGCACTTATATAAACCTTTCGTAGTCTACACTAGCAACAATTGAATTAGATCCATTCTAAACACTTCGAAAGTTTTCACAATAGACAATAGTAAAGTAGAGGGCCCCTTTAGATAAATTAGGAATAAGCCATTCAGGGTTAGCCTTGCTTGCACTTTATATTAGACCTTAGTTTATATTGAAATTTCTTATCGAGGACGTTGTGTGCCTTGTCAAGGTTTACGGGAGTATAGTTTGGTATTGAGGAAAGTCTTAAAGAAGCTAAAATTCTCTCTAGTTTTTTTTGTACAGAGCTCTTGCTTTTAAATAATTATAGACGAAATTGACTTTTTCTGCTTCCTTCTTAAGTATAAGTATATAAATTGTGATTTTTAATAAAATTAAAAAAAGTTGAATGTAAGCCAACGCGATATACATTATCGAAAGAATACGAGAGTTAGCGGAATCCAAATAAAAGGACTCATACTAGGTTTCACCGAAACAGGCTAACAGGAGTATAGAAGCCCCGTTTATAAATTATAAAGCTACTAGTAGAAACCCCTAACCTGAAAGCAGTATCCAAAAGTGCCGATTTGAACCCTCGACTTATGCCCTAATTGCATCCATGCTTTAACTAAGCAACGTTTAAAATGAAACCCTTAACTAACCTACCATAGGCTCTTTTTCAAAAGAAGAAAATTTAGGAACGGGTTCTTATATTATGTATTAACTAATAAGAGTCCCAGATATTATTTATTAGAGGTGTTAGCTTTATAAGGCCAGTACAATAATTAACCCTTTTTTATAAGTAAAGTCTTTAATTCTATATTTTGTATTACTCAGTACCTTTGGGATATATTCATTAAAGTCAAAGTCTACTCGTCTAAAACCGTGCTAGTACTAGTATCCTGGTGCAATTTTCTAGGGTTTTCAAGCTTATTTCTTCCCGTTTATACTATGATTTTTTTATTTCATTTTAATAAACTTTTCCTTATTAGGATAATTCAATGTTTAACAACGAGATTTTAGAAATTAATGAATTCTGTGACTAGTTACTTAAAAAGCATATGCGTATGCTATCAAATGCATCTCATACTTTTTTTAGCAGAGATGAAAACTTCCTTTTATCTTAGCTTTCCTTTTTTTATACATACTTGAGCTAAACTCTTACTGAGTTGGGTATAGAACTTTGTAGCTAGGAAGTTTTTAGTGAATCGTTATAGCAAAGCAAACGTATGTACTTACTTTGTGAGGCTCTCTCTTTCGAGAATTCTTGTCTAAAATCCTGTATAGCTTGGAATGACTACCTAATGGGACTCGGTTTACTTAGCTAACCCTCCTACAAGCAAGAATGCCAAAGCTAAAGCTTTTTTCTGAACTATATGTAATCCATTTTCCTTCTCATTAGCGATAAACGTTGTGCGGGAAACAGGGAGGGCCCTTATTAAAAACTTATAAAGATATCCCATTATGATTACGTAATAACTTTTTCTTTTTATGGAGAAAATACTTGTATTTGCCCCAGTAAAGGGAGTTAGTGTATAGAGGTGTTCATCCTGCAAAATGCTTCTAGGGGGTCCCGAGTCGTGGTGAGGTTTTAACATAAGTTTTTAGGACTGAGTAGCGCGGGTTCGAATCCTTTAGAGAATAAATCTTTCAGTAGTGGATTGCAAGTAATGTTACCCTACATTCTATTTTCGAAAGGGTTTTCTTTGTTTAAGGGATTTCTACTCAAGTAAAGAAACCCTTTTTTATTACCATACAAAGAAGCCAGCATATATCCAGCATATATAAAGGGGGCGTATAGGTCTGCGGGTCAAGAAATACAAGGTCAAGGCAAACGCGTAGCTATAACAGAAAGACTTACCTGCTAAAAGCTAAGACACAAAAAATCTAATTAGTGAGCAGTACCTGGTTCCTCCTATGAGTTCCATTTCTTATTTCATATAATCAAATAATATTTAATCTTTTCGACGATAGACTTTTTGGAGATTTGCTTTTTTTACTAGTCAAGTTTCTGGCTGTGACTTAGTTATTTTCTCAAATAAAGTATTCATGATGCTCAATTCAAGGAGCCCGCCCTTACATAGGAGAGTTTTCCAGTAATCCGTATTCTTTTGGCAAGATAAAAATTATACCAGTAAATTAAAAATTAGTAGGATATTTAGAGCAAACGCGGCTTGTAATAAAAGCAGGGCCCTAAAGCATGCGATACTACTGTAAAGCTTATTATGTGCTTCCTACCAATTATCAAGTCAAAATTTTAAGGTTTGTAGTCAGTAGTCTTTAGAGTACAAAGTTATATACTGCTGTCCTAAAAAAAGGGTCCGTTATCACTTAGGGAGACCTAAGTTGCCTACAGTTTATATAAATGCTTCGTAGAGCTTGTAAAGGTATACAGGACGTTAAAGCAAACTTCGGGGGGAATCCCTTTCATTCCAATGTAAACGTATAGAATATCTCTTTATTCGAAGAACCTAGAAACTTTTAGATCTCTCTATCCTATAGGAATAGGAACTTACCAATCTTAGTAAGAGAATCGGACTTTTCTAAATGCATACAAGTTTAGACTCAACTAAAGATTAGAATCATACAATTTTTCAATTCTGACTCAACCGGATAAAAGTTTTGGCAAGGACCCTTTGGCTACAGCTTCTCTTGTTTGGTTTCTTACCCTGTTCTGATTGACTTCCTTCTCTTTATATACCTGCAACTTTCTTATATATAATACCCGCAGCTAGACTCTTATCATGGGTCTTAGTACCTTTCTTCTTGTTCTAATTATAAGTAGGGAGCCCTCTTGTTGCCTGTACCTGTAGTTGTAGTTTTTGTATCCTTTTATAGTTTATAGATAGTTAAGAGTTACTACTTAGTTAGATATGGATATGGAATAGGTTGTTAGTAATTAGTATTGTTTGTTCAAGGTATATCCCTCATATCTTGTTATTACTCCGGAAAGGTAACTTAAGTGTATAGGAAATGGTTATACTTACTGACCAGAACTGAGGCCTCTAGTTATTATGATAGTACAGTCATACCTTATAACCAGCATCTACTTCTTCTGTTTCTGTATTTCTGTAGTCTTGACTTCTTTGTTCTTCTTATTTCTTAACTTGCTTTTGTATGGGCTATACCTTTAGTCCGTATCTTCATCTTCTGAGTCTTCAGAGCTTTACCTTTTGATGAGCTATAACTATCTTATTAGGAGTACTATAGGCTATACTCTTTAGGGTTCCCTTTTGCTGCTCGTGTCTTAGTGTTACTATACCTTATAATTATAGTTATTCTTCTATAGTCTATAGTTATTATCAGTTAAGTAATGAATAGATATATAATAGTTATCGTGTAGGAGTTCTAATTGGATGGAATAGGTAGTTAAGACCATATAGACTTTATAAAGGTGCACCCTCTATGCTCTACGTGTTTATCGCTATGGAGGAGACAAGCCTTTTGACTGACCAGTATTCCCTTTTGATTCTCTAAAGTAAGCAATTCAAGAATAATATAGTAAAATTAACGCAAAACAGGTAAAACGTAAATACTGGGTGCCTAAACAGCAGATAAATGACATTCTAGATTTAAACTTAGGAAGTTTTTGCTTAACTACGTTACCTTCTTTTTGTAGCTTCCATTCCGACCCACCCAGCTAACAAAACAAGGTAAGTCACAAATCCTACAGCCCTGTATACTGGAATAGTCAAGGTAGAACTTGTTGCGCTAGTAAGCTTTTTTCACCGATCAAGTTATAAACTACGTGTCAGGACTCCTTAAACCTTTTCTTGGAATTTTCGAGGGTCTGCTTTCTTAACTTAACAAGGTCTTCAGTTCCTAAAAAATCCAGGGGTCCTTATGCCTCTTTTGAAGCTTTCTAAACAAATAAGGCTTTAGGCTTAACGAGAATCCTAGGAATGTTTTATTTAAGTAAGGCAATTGGTAAGTAATGAAAAAAATATCTAATAAGGAGGATACGCTAATCCCTGTTTTTTAGTACATGTAAATGACCTTACAATCATTTGGTATTGTTATCCTTATTTTATTGAAAGTATTGACTTATTATAGTGTAATAAATTTAGTAGTACAAGCACACAGGTGTCTATACGACCCTTTCTACTTTTTCTACGAGAGGAATTGCTTTGTAGATTTAGAGCGGGTAAGTAATAATAAATAAAAGGAAGATTCTCTCGGATACTTTTGGAAGTCAACTTCTTTTGTTTTCCGGCTGTTAAATACTCTTAGGAATCTAAGGGAATTTAACAACTTAAGTAAGGAAGGCTACTAAATGAAAAGATATAAAAGAAATGGAAATGAAACAGAATCCTATATTACTGAAAACTAGCTATAATATAAAGAGGAGCCCCCGGGAGAAAGATAAGACGGAAAAGGCAAATAGTAAAGACATAAAGAGTCTCTGTGTTCTGGTCTTGCTTACATATTCTGGTAGTCTTAATTAACTGGAATATCGAAGATCTTCTCTTTCTTCTTTAAAAAGGGAACCCTAAAAAAATCCGCAAGAATCCTTGGTAACAGGCAAGGCAGTTTCGGAATAAAGTGAATAATGAAAACTGTATAGGAAATACTGACGCAAACTAGGGAAAAACTTTCCAAAGGGACCTAAACTAACAAATCTAGAACAAACTAGGAACAAATCCTATTTAATAGGGGGTAACAAGTAAATGAAGAGGTCCGCTAGTATATTTTATAGCTATGTGATACAGATTTTCGAGTCCTAATGGTTTTTTTTGGGGAATTTTATTAGTAATGGATTCCTTAATTGTCAGATAGAGGTAATGCAATTAAGACCTGGCAAGTTCAAAAAGGGTTTAGAATAAGTATTTCTTAAGACCTTGGTTTATCCTATCTAAATCTAAAAGAGGTTTTAAATTACGGGTTAATATAAAATCTAAATAGAAAGTAGAGCCCTCTAAAAAAGGAACACTGCGCCTCTTTTCCCCAGATATCTTTCCTTGTTGCTTTCACAATCCTTATATCAAAATATCCCAGATTTTTTGAAACAAGTGTGTAATATAAGTACTTCGACTCTCCACTTAGTAATCCCTTCCCTACCCCCCCAAAGAACAATTACGTATTAGTATAGCTACTGGCTCGGGTTGGTTACTTCCGAGAGTAAAAAGATAATTATATATCAGATTTTCTAGGCGTTGTAATAAGGCTCCCTTTTGTAATCCTTTTTTTAAGCTAGAACTCTGAAATCAAAAAGGGTATTGCCTCCACGAAGTACTTCATATAAATAACATAGGATCCTTGTAATTTATAGTACATAAAGGGGTACCTTACATGTAAGTTTGACTTTTATTCCTTCGTCAAAGGCGCATTTAAGTTGGGTTAAGAAAGGTCATACGAGGTTAAGACGCTTTATTTAATAAGGGATCCTTCTTAAAATAAGTATAGTATATTTATACTATACTCTCGGAATAACTGGGTTTTACCTAATCTAATAATTTATTTAGAGAAGCGTTTCAATAAAATTTCCATTAAGGGGACTCCTTGCTTTTAGAGACCTTTCTACTAGGATTTCCAGTAGGTTCAGAATTCTACACCCGCTTAATATCTTTGAGACCATAGAGTTGGCGCACACATAATAACTAACTAAATCTTGACAAACTTCAACTTTGATTTGTAAAGGACAGGGTTCTTGGTTTTTTTTAATTTATATAAACCTGATTCTGTAATAAACGAAATCCATACTACTAATATAAAACTTAAGACCTTTCTTTGATTAATTAGAATCCATGGAAGCCCCTTTTGTACAAAGTTATTACTGGCCTTAGTAGTTTAATACAGAACGATTAAAAATAAGGAAGTCCTTGAAGTTACCCTTAAAAAAGGATTCTCGACTTTTTGAACTAAGGGTATATTGTATTTTGAAAGCGATGCCTTTCATTTTAGATTAGTTGAAGTACTACAAAAATCAAGGAAGAGGTAGCTTAGGGCAGGCTTTAGTTATTAAAAAAGGGGTCAAAGTTCTATTATAAACTCGGTATAGTCGGCGTTTTTTATTAATTTCAATTTAGATTAGATAAGTGCGGAATAAGTGTGCCCTTAGTTAATTTATTATGCAAGGGATTTCAGATCTACTTAGGGAGGCCTTAGTACTACATTTGTGATTTATAGTTACAGTCACAATCTTTAAAAGTGCAAGAAGGGTTTCTTTATTATTGGATATTAAAGTCACATAAATTCATTATATTCGGCAGTCCCGGCTAGGGGTTTCCCATAATGCTTGCGGTAGATTAAAATTTATTTGATACGTACTTAGAGTCCCACCCTCTATTCCACGTATATTCGTGTTGAAAAGTTTTTCTATATTTTGGGAAGAATTCCTCTGGTTTGATTACTTTGTTAGTGACTAAGTTCTGTTAACCGGATCGGCAAAGAGAAGGGAAAAAGCCTTTACTTGAGTTCTACAAGGGAAAATTAAGGTTGTATTCTTTTACCTATATCCAGGATCTTATACCTAACTTACCCAGCAGTATAATGCAATTAAAATCTGAGCGAGGAAATATGCTACCAGAAGCCTCTGACTTGATTGATAATTTAGACTGAACCTCGTATATCGGATTGGGATTCGCTTTATAAGACTCAAAACTTGAAAATGAGTATCCCAGTAACACAGCAGGAAAACGAAGGGATCTCCTCTTTTAAATAAGTAGAAACAAGGCTCGATGCTGTCTTTTACATACCTAAAGAATAAAGGCAGCTTGCTTTGAGAAAAATCTCGTTTTATTAAAAAAAATCTTATCGTCCAATTAGTGCAAATGAAAGGGTCGTATAGACACCTCTTTTTTGTACTGGGTTTTCCTAATTAGAGATTCAAAAAGCTTGTGACCACCCTCTTCTTTTTATTTCTTAACTTGTGCTTTTCCTTTTTAAAGGCCAGAGTGTCAGTGCCGGGAAATAGAGAGGTACTTTATTGTATTATATTTACAAGAGAAAAAGCTAAAATACCTGAGAAAGAAAGGGCTCAAAAAACCCTATAACGATATCTCTAATAAGGATATAACACTATCTAAAGAATTTAAGATTCTTGCAGAAACCTCTGCTTCATAAAATCTCTAGCTATACTTTCTACAAGACAAGAATTTCCACTTGCAAAATGACAAGGATAACTCGCGGGAAACCCTTCTCAAAGCCAAGCTGGGTTAACTAACGAAGGGACGCACTAAGAAAGTCAAACTTAGGGGTTGTAAGTTTATAAAACAAGTCACTAGAACTTTAAGACAGAAAGTCAAAAGCAAACTACGGCGGCTAAGATTCTGCTTTCTTTATAGAACATTTAAAAAAGGTTTTTTAGGATATCATCTTACAAAGTTCTTCTCATAGAATCGAAACTCTAAAACTATACCAAGATAAAAGCAATTTCATTAGCTGTATATACTCTTTAACTTTGTTTAGTAACTTGTCCTAACTATTAACAAAGGGGTTTAGTATTTACTCTACAAAAATTTTTAGAAGTAATTGGAGCATTTTTAAAGATGTCCTCTTAATCTAAGTACTTTAATCTTTAATAAAGGGTCCTTATGTTTACAAATTGATTTTATAATTATGAAACCCCAATCTACTTGAAATTGCAAATTTAAGAAAAAAGTACTAAGCGACAAAGTATTTACTTCAGGATATAGGCTCCTACAAGTCTTTCCTCTATACATTACCGGAAATTTAAGGGAGTGCTCCTTAAGTCTCTATTTCTTGAAATTTTATCTAAGAATTTCTCTTCCTAAAGCTTTTAAACAGAGTTACTGCGATTTCTTATAACAATTTGCCGAGAAGGGTCCTTCTAGATTTAACGAGTAACCATACCCAAGCGTTCCTTTTTCGAGCGAAGAAAACCCTCTAAAGAGTAAGCTTCAGATCAATTTTTAAGGACCTCCTTACCTAGATTCCCCCTTTTACGGAGGATTTTCTTATATAAACTTGCAATTTGTTTACAGCATTTTATTTTGTCAAAAGGAATCCGGGCTTTTACTCTTTAGTTAAGGCCTCTGAGTATTGCTGAGTATAATAAATATAGGGTATTACTTATGTTAAACCTTCTTTTCTTAATATTAAGGTAAGGGTTTAGACCCTCCAAAAAAGACAACAAACCCGACTCATTGGCAATACCAGGGTGCTGTCTAGTATTGATGTCTATTACAAGACATTGTTACTGAGCTCAGAAAAGTAGACTTTTGTGAAGTTTCTATAGCAATCACTAGAAATCGGAAGGAAAAAGCTTAAGGGACAAGATACCGAGTACGCTTCTGGGAAATCCTTACATTATATTAAACAAGGTATTTATTGTTAATAAAACCTCCAAGCGTAAGTACCCACCTTTTGAAATAATGAAATAATAAAGAGATTTACTCCCAGTGCTGCTTGTTGAATAGAGTCGAGCATAGCTAATAAGAAAAAGGGGAATTCTTAAAAGTATAGGATTCCTCTGGGTTTTCCTTACACTTCGTTTTAGACACCTGTAAATCTTTAATAGAGAAGCCTATAAAACTTATAATCTTGAGTAGGATGCTTTTTTTTGATAAAACCTTCGAAAAACTTGAAAGGTAAAACCCATAGATGGAGTGTCTAGAACAGGCCCTAAAGCTCGTAAAAAGGCCATACAAAAAGTTTTTTACTTCTTTTGACTACTTAATAATCTAGAGTCTTTCTAAAAGTTGATCCAGGACTGCTTTTCTATATGAAAAACCCTTTTAAGTAGAGTTTCCTGGGTTGCCCCGGTGCCTTTACTCTTTTACTCAAGTAACTAAAATACTTGGAAAAGCCTCTCCTTTTTTATACTCTACTTATCCAGATTTGCCTCTACTAGCTCGAATAAACACTCAAAAGGGTTTTAGAAGGGGAATGCCAGAGTTTGTCTCTTTTTATAAGAGTCTTCTACTCAAGAAAGAATATCCCGGGAAAAGATAAAATTAAAGAAGCTAAAATTCTTTTATATGTATATAGGTTTCCAAGGATCTCTTTGAACAATTTTGTTAAGAATCAAAGAATTTTCTTTATAGTGGTCTAGTAAAGCTTTCCTGTGCATATTTGATCCGCCCTTTCGAGTTAGTCCCCGCAAAAGCAGCGGGCTGTGTTCCGAGTAAGAACCCCCTTCTAGATAAATTACAGTACAAAAGGCACTTGATCTACTTATATACAAGAAATGTGAAACCTTTTAATTACATGGGGTGTGCAAAAGGAATTCTTATATTTATTCTTACTTGTGCTTCAAAGAGCTGCCTCTTTTGCTCCAGATTCCTAAGACTTTATTAAAACTCCTGTTCTTCTACTACGCGATTTATTTGTTTTGAATCGAGATAGATTTAATTTAGTGCTATAAGTCTATTAAGTGGAATCCTATTTAGAATTTTCTCATTCATAAAGTACCTCATAATGTTGAAATATCAAGTTGTGAGCTCCTGTATTATATAAGAATTAGAGCTTGTGTTTACATTTGAATTCTAATTCAAAACTACATTAAAAAGTAAAACATATCACGAAAGTAGGTACCCCCCTTTTGAAACTTTTTATCACTTAAGAATTCAACTTTCATAGCTACGCTGCGTTTTCCTTATTGCTTTTACCAATATAGGCAAAGCCCCCTTGTGAATGGAGAGGTTTTACCCTTTTTATTTTTATTAAAGTAGGCTTGGGTTCCCTGAAAAGATTATACTTCGGTCTAAACCCCTATACGAGCAAGGAAAAGTCTAAAAACCTCCCACGGAGCATTTGCTACGCAGAGCAATCTCTAATAAGTTTGAATTTTATAAAAATATGAAGTACTATACAACTGATAGTAAATAAATCACAGAGATAACACTCAAGAGTTAATCTAATACAAAGTGTTCCGTAGTAGCTAAAGGCTTTTTACTCAGCAGTAAGTAAGGACTTATTATTAAATTAAAAAGCAACGCCCTACCCTATAAGGATAAATCTTAATGTTGTGCACTTAGTTTCTTAAGTATTATTATAAGAAAGAAACAGTGTTAACTTTGTGTATTTTTTTTTGAAGGCGCCCTTAGTTATAAGAAAAACCTGAGTCTACCTTAAGATTCTCTCGAAATTGTATAAGTTCAAAGGGATCTTAAGAGAGTATAAGTATCGTAATTTATGCCTAAAAAGCTTTTTTAAAATCTAAAAATGTAGAATATAATTCTTGTATTAGGAGACTCCGAATCTCCGAAAACTGGTTTTTCTCCCGCCTTTGGGCAATACTTCATATTAAGTTTGGGCTTGCAGGTGTAAATTTAATAAAAAATTCAACGAACTTTATTTTATAATTCTTGTGCTCTTTTATTCTTTAATTCCGCGCTGGAAACCCAAGAAATGCTATGCAGAAAAAGGAGGGAGGTCGGAGACTACTTGGAAAGAATCAAATACTTTAAGATTTCATTATTTTTATAATGAGCTCTCTTAAGACTTACGGGTAACCCCTAAAAAGGAACTAACCTAGCGCGCCCCGGCTAGTTTACTTGAGTTTTTTAAACGAAAAAGAGGTTAGAGTCCTTGTCTGCTGGTGAGTTTTCCTTTTATTCGGGGTTTTAGCAACTCTATTCAAGTAAATGTAATTAAGAAACTATGAAAAGTTTTTCTAATCTAATGAGATAGCCTAGTATTTTCAGTGTCAAGATTTTTTATTGATCTTTGGATTCGGGGTAGCTAGTGGGACTCTTGATAATGATAAGCTGGAGACTTTACGGGTACTTCGGCTTCGGAATTTTAAATATCTCTTCTTAATGATATCCCTTAAAAGGGCTTATTCGTCAATTCAATAATCAATAATGTGCAATTAAGGGCTTTTCTACTACAAGAATATAACACTTATTAAGGCACTCCTTATTCAGTTTTAACCAGATTTTGGATTGTCAAAAACTTTAGATTAAATAAAGGGGTTGTAGATTTATTGTAGGAAGTTTTCTTTATTATCTATTTTTTGATTTTATACGCCAATACTTAACCTTACGGCCCGTTCCTTTTGAGCTGAGCATACTTTCGCTGAGGAGATTCTTGCAGGTAGTGAGTATCTATTATTAATATTAAGGGGCTTTTACAAGAGCAAAGTGGCGAAGGTCTATAAAAATTCTAGTCTTACGAAATTTACATGGAGCTTAAGTACCTTACTTAAAAATCTTGGGTTAGAGGAAGACTTTTAAGAGCATTTTGTACAAAGATTTACTTTAATAAATTGAATTAAGACTCGTGAATAGTTCTACACAAGGGCTCTTTTTATCCGAATGGTTTAAAAATTAAGGCAGTCAAAATCCCCAGCACTCAGTATCTAGAACTCCTCGGTTCAGTAATTTAGAAAAACATCCTTAATAAAGTATTGACACAAGTCTCTTATATCCTATAAACGGAACCAACATCATACAATAGCATAAGTTTTAGTTTTCTTTATACTTCGACAACAAAACCTATACTTACCTTATTTATGATAATTTATGATAACTGCTTTAGTTCTAATCTAAATTTCAACTTATATCTCAAACTAAACCTAAGTACACTTTTGTAACGTATACTATACCAAACCCGGTAGTGAGCATAAATAGAAATCTCTTAAATAGATAGAAGTTTATAGAAGCAAGTGTACAAGTAAAGCGCGCTGTTTAAAACTATATATTCAAGCAAAAACTCTAAGGAGCAGTAAAGCACTCATTTTATAGCAGTTAAAAGGTTCAAAACTTATCTTTATACCGATACCTATAGGAGCTCATTTCTATCTAAGCGATTTCTACATAGGGTTTACCTTAAAGGATCCTACAGCAAAAGTGCTTTAAAGCCCTAAAAATTTAGTATTAAATAAAGCTCCACTCAAACTTGTTATGCTGCTTCTGAAAAGATTCTAGCTTCCCTAACTTTTTTCTATTCCCCGCTACAAGCAATGTCTGTTCCAAGTTAAGATTATACCGTAAATTTGGGGGGACTAGAAATCAATACACCTCCCTTATACAAGGGAACCTTTAAAAAAATCATTCTTATGCCTCAGATGCTGGGTGATGGGTATATCAAAGGCTTTTATTAACGTCTGTTTTCATATGCTTTAGAATCCCCATCTCTTTTGGAAAACTAACATCAAGAACTTTGTTAATTCCTTTATTACACAGGATCTGGAAGATAAGAAAAACTAATTTATAGTTCTAGATTTACCTTATCGGAAACCGGGGAATACCCCTATTTGCAGTCTAACTCTTCTTTATTAATTAGAAAGTTTTATTAGTGTAGTTAGTATTAGGTTGTCTCCGTTAATAGGATTCCTCTTGCTCCAGGTTCTTATCGAAAAGTAGGATAGGCCGTGGTACTTGACTTTTAGTCTTATATATTACTTATATTATAAAGTGCCCTTTGAATAAGATATGTTTAGAATCCCTGCACGCCGAAATTATACTAAAGAGTAACTTTATTCAGAGGTGTTACTCCAAAAGACAAATCCTAGCGGGTCCTTTTTGTTGACCTAAAGCGTAGACATAATTCTTGATTCTTTAGTTTATGAATCTTTTTACTCCTTGTTAACTAGCTTATAGTATGAGACTTTTTTAACATTGCAGTTTCTTGTTTTTAACCCTTTGTCTTGGTCACTGCTTTATCAGGATTTGGAGTTATATAATAAAGCGCTTACATATAGCTATAAGTTCACTCTTGGTACGAGTAGATTTTTATAAGATATCCAAAAGTTACAGGACCTCGCGAGACCTCTCCTATCTTGTTTCTAAAAAGCTTCTATTTATTTTATTAGATTTTTGATAAGAACTTTTAGAGATGTATTACAAGGACTTTAGTTCCAGGCATTTATAAGAAGTTTCATTTCTATATTCAAGAAAATTGAGTCTAGGCTCCCTTTTATACCCAGAGCTGCTGGAAGAGCACTCCGAAGAAAGAGAAATTCCGTAAAGAAGTCTTATTGAGCCTTATTCTATTTCGATATCGGCGCAAGGAAAATCCTTTTTATTATACACAAATATAGAATTCAGAGGATTCGCTCTTGACGCAGGGAGTTTCTTAGTCACAGCTTCCTTTTAAAAGAGGCTGCTCTGTTGCTCAAATTTTTATAAGAGTTAAAATTCACGTTTCCTTAACAGGCCCGAAAAATTTTTACGCGATGCCTCGAGATAAACCTTAGTACAAAAAAATGAAACTTTAGTAGAACAGATCCTTTGTGTCGTGTCGGCAGGGCTTTAATCTCTTTATCAAAGTAGCAGCAGGCTCAAATCAACTATCCTATTGTGACAGACGTTCATATAGGTATCTGACCTTTTAGATTTTTTATAGTGAAGTCTACAAGCCTCTGATCCTTGAATGTATTGCATTATTATTATATACAGGGCTACACTCTTCTTCTAGTATTAGGTTCAGTTCGTAAATATTACATAAATTTTTAAGGGAAGTGCTTCAATAAACGAGATTTGGATGCTTAGCTTCCTACTATTGAAGTAGTTGTAACTGTTATTATTACTTACCCGCGGTTTTATTTCAACCCCTTAACCGGTTACGTAGTTACTGCAAGCCTTTCCTATACTTTTATTAAAAAAAGAATTTAGCTAGCCCTTGCACCATTTATAAAGTTACCGCAGCATCTAATTCTAATGGAGGGGTTGTGCCCTATATCTAGTTCATGCAGATCAGAAATGCTTAGAAATAACAAATTCAAATCTCAGTAATAAGTTTCTTAGCTAAAAAAGGGACGTACTCTTGACTTACCTCACTTACCTCCCTGTATATTGCTATTTACTCTTAAGACCCTGCTAACTAGAAATATCCAAGACGAGTACTGAACTTCTTCTAAAGAACCCCACTTTAGCTTGGATTTTATATAACTCCCTTTATTAAACCTATTCCTTTTTCCTTTTCTCTATTCCCTAAATCCGAAATTTTTAAAACGAGAGCAATAAACTTTATTTTATTTCAGATTAAGAGGGAAAGAAACCCCGCCTGCTTAATTCCAAAGATTCCGGTTTTAGATATTTTTTGTTCTTTTTAACAAAATCCTTTTGGAGCTAGAAGAAATTTGTAGAGCATAAGGAAGAAATGCTCCTATTTTTAGAATCCTTGTTTTTTTTACAGGAAGCAAGGAATCAAAGTAGTGACCAGATACCTTGTAAAAAAGGAAAGGATACCCATTTACTTTTCAGCGCTTGCAAGATTAACAGGACTTCCCGCGGACTTTAGTGTTATTACTTCTCTCTGATTCTGGTAGAGATGGACTTTATATAAAAAGAATACCTGTTTGAAACTTCTCCTTAATGAAGGGGGGTTCGCGACGATTCCCCTAGTGTTTTAAATAGGCAAGGTTTATATACCTGCCTGCTTTCTAAGTCAGACACCTTGTTGGACGATTAACCTTTATCTTTGATGTTGAGTTGTAAAGCAGCACTCTCTGAGTTCCTGTAAAGGTAATAATTTCAGTTTTTGATGGTGAATTCTTTAATCTAAGCCATTACTAATATTATGTCCAGCTAATAAGTATAGAGCTTGATTCGAAAAAGAAAGCGGTATATTAAAAAGTTATTCTATGGATCTAGAGTGTCTATATCTCAAGGCTTAACCTAGTATAGTAAGTTACAAAACTCCAAGATCTATCAAAAGGTAGCCCTTTAACTTGCAACTATAAAAGATTGAGGGCAGATCTAATATCCTTCGAAAAGCGGAGACATATTAAAGCAAAAGTCTACTCGTGTAAAAGGGTCCATAAACATTTCTAAAAATAGTTTTAGCGTTTATCAGGCGATAAAAAAAGGATTTTATCGTAAAAAATAACTTGTTATTTAGTTAAGAAGCCCCTTGCTTTGATTGAATACTTAAAGGTCAGTAAAGTCTTCTGGTAAGTAATCCCTTAAAACAGCATGCTGAGGATCTTTATCTAAGCCAGACCCCTTTTGTAAAAAAATATATATATATAGTTATTACTTTTCTTTTCTACCAGGAGAATCTGCTCTTCTATACTTTACTTGTTAATGTATCCCCACTCCTCGGGGAGCTCTAAACATTTTTATAAGGCAATATAATATAATTTCTCCTTGCAAAAGCATTAACCAGCAGACGCCCTTTTGAATACACCAGTTCATTTTACTTTCGATTTCTATTTCTAATAGATTCTTTTTTATAGTAGCTAATAAAATTTCTTATATTTATATAGATTATATAGATCAAAACTTAACTCTTATCTTGAGCCTTTTTTTTTAATAAGCTAAACCCTAGTTCAAAAAGGATGCCCGTTGTTCCAGAATAAACATGTTAAACCCGGGGGTACTCTAATAAAAAAGGATTCCAAACAAATATCTTTATAAAAAAACCTAGCTAGGATAAGCTTCGGCAGCCCTTACGTTTACTGTTTGACACAGCCCTCATCGAACAACAAGAGGCTTTTATCCTGATTGGGTGAAACGGAGTCCCTAGGTTTTTTGGTTATCCACTCGAAAAGAGATACATCTGGTAAATTAGAGACCCTTTCTTGCTTGTATGCTGTAAAGTGTCGTTTATTTTCAAGCACAGCGCTTAGACTTTTAGTATAGAACTTAATGAATAAGTTGTTGGACTTTTCCCTCTTGGTAAGAACTACCCTCTGTTTCTCAATTAACAGGGATTCTGTACAAAAGCGTTAGCTGTGCTTATTCACTTGGATACTAGATTGGAACTTGGATATAACGAATCAGAGTAAAAACTAAGGTTTCATTTACACAAAAAAGATGTGCGGGGGAAATCCTAAAGAGACAGATTAAGTACAACAAATTGAATTCAAAAATTCTTATTTAGTAGTTAGTAATTCCTTAAAAGTAATTCACAGGAAACTAAGGAACAAACAAAGTCTAAGCAATAAAAAGTGGTCCAACCCATCCTCTATTTAATTAAAATTGCTCGAGAAGTTTAATAAAGATTAGTTAGGAAATTCCTAGACATAGAGTTTCTCTGGTCTAGGCGAACCCAGAAAACTCCATCCAGAGGGGAGTATATAATAGGGTAAATTCATAAAAAAATTAAGACAATGTTTATGGGTGCGATTATAAGTGTAGATAGCTTTGACTCCCTGATACAGAACTGAAAAGTGTCCTTTTATAATTTTACTGGTATGAAACTCCAGCAAGGGAAGATCGAAGTTGCCCTGTCCTTAGGAGACCTTGCCATGGTAGAGCCCTTGTTTCAACATTTCTGTACACAACGTTTTAACATAATGCATAATGTCGGAGATTTAGCAAAGTTCTTGCGGTATATATAAGGGTTGATCTAAGAAGTTAAACCTCTTTAAGAGATGTCTTTTAGTTTGAGATCTAACCCATTAAATCAAACTTAATCTTTCCTTTATACGAAATTCTAGGGTCATATTTCAGTTAAGAAAATGACTCTACTCTTGCCAGTGGTGGTCTTGAAAAGTATAGATCTATCTTCTGATCCATAAACTAGGGCTTATCCTCTTGGAAAGGGAACCCTTATGCTCGAACTTGTACTCATAAATCGAGAATAGTAGAGTCTGTCCAAATTGATATTTAAGAGCACTTGTTCATAACAGAGATTCCCTCATTAGGATGGCTGAGATTAAAACCTTAGTAGATAATTTTATGCGTGTCAGCAATTTCATTTACGTTTCGAACCCTTGCATGCTCCTACTAGAACCAACGCTTACCCGACTATAGAGTACTAAGACCAAGAAGACACAAAAAAAGAGGGATAGTCAAGGGATATAGAGTTGCTTGTGAACTAACTAAAGCATCCACTTTCGTTTATACCCGGGCGCTTTGAAGCTTCTAATCGAAAAATATACAAGTTCAATAAGTTCTATAACTAGGAAATTCGTCTATGGACACCCTCAGTTCAAATCTGGTCCCTCTAGCTAGTTGTTCCGGAAAAGGCTCCTCGGGCATCTCCCTTACACATTAAAGCTCGAATTCCTCTATAGTATAGACTGAAAAATGTCCATCACTACGGGGACTCTTTCTGCTCATGGATTCAGTTTAACCATATCTATATTAAAATGAAAAGAGCCCTTTTCTTACATTTAAGTAATTCTAACTTCAAGTTTATTTAATTATTTTAGTTACTTAGGAATATGATCCTTCTCTACCTACCCTGTAACTACTTTGTTTCTCCTACCAAGTTGTGGTGTGTACCCTACGGGCAAAATGGGGTATAAAAACACTCTACAGGGATTTCCTCGGGCGTCCGCTTAAGTTCAGGGGGTTAGGTAAAAAAGACTCATATAAAGTTGTATGTACTTTAAAAAGGGAGATTCTCTTTACTACTAATTTCAAATTCCGAATCTCTATGCTTATTTCAGATCTTTTTTGTCTCCTAACTACAGGGATTCTCCTTTCTAATCTAAACGAAAATTCTACCGTTTTAGAGCTAGATTTTTCCCTTAGTCTCTTTCAGGGCCTCTTTATAACTTAGAAATTCCTTTAACTTCGTTACCTGTATATCGCAGGCATTGTATTAGACCAAAGCTTTGACTTGGCTGTAACTTCCCTCTAATTTCATACGTATTGGTCTTATCTTTTTCCCAAAGCGTCGATGCTCACTCGGAACTAGTAAAAGAAAGGCTTTGAGATTCCAGTAGAAACCTAGTTACAGGTAGGCTATTTAATGAAACAGAATCTGTATAAGTGATTTTTCCTAGAAAGGCACATAAGAAATAACGGGATTTTAATTTCCCTTAATCCCTTAAATTCAATTGAGAACGATGTGAAGTATACTTTTTGACTTCTCGATCTAGGTAAATCCCTTTTTTAATAAAGAAAGTGCAGTTCCAAAGGCCTTTAGTTACAAAGCAGCCCTATTTAGTTAGAGTTAAACTAACGCCGTATTTCAGAGTTCCTGAATTTCACCTTCTTAGACTCCGGGTGTAATAAGTATAATAAAAAAAACCAAACCAGGTCTAGGATTAAACAAAGAATAGGAGAAAAACCCCAGACATTTTGACAGATTACAAAAAATGTGAACTAAGGAATAAGGCACTAACTTCTGAAAGAATTTGAACTAATAGGGCTTGCCCAATAGAAAGTAGCCCGGATCTGAGATAAACCACTTATAAATAGATACCAAAAAACAGACTAAAACTTTTGACTAACGAATTAATTCTTATCTGAAATCGTAAATATAGAAACAAGAAGTTCTGTTCTTGTTAAAGAGTTTCCCTTTTTTAATACTATTTCCTTTTGTTTTGTATTACCTGTTGTAAAGATTTTCAAGGTACTGACGAAAGACTAACTACTTAACAACAGAGCCCTTATATGAAATTATTACTAGAAAGGAAGCTTTTTAAAGAGATTTTCATTAGATGTTCCCTTAGATAGCTTACTCATGAACCCGGGAAATAGGCTCTCTTTTAATTGAATTCCTTAGTTAATAAGATATAGATTACGACTGGTTTTCCTTAACCCCGTATGAAATTCCTCAAATACCTAAGATTTCATTCCTTAACTTCGTTACCTCTTCTTATATATAACTTATTACTAAGGATTCCTTATCTTAACTTTGGCTGTGAGTCAATGAAAAACTCCAGCTTTATTACACTCTAGTATTCCCAAGGCTTTTATCAATAGAGAGTGGAGCAGAGAAAAGCTCTGGATGACGCAATCCTATTTGTAAAAGAGATTCTAGGTCTGTTTTGAATTCTATTCTATATTAGTATTCCTGGAAAAGTACTAAACAAAAAGGTAACTTTTTGAAAACCTTATGCATTTTAAGTAAAGTTTTTAACAGGGCTATCTTGTCAGTTTTCAATCTTGAACAAAGGTCATATACTTGAATTCATAATTTATATCCCGGATTTGTGTTCAAAATAGAGACTGTAACGGATTTTCCTTTCCATTTTAGTTCTCCGATATGATATAGAGGGATTTTCAGGCCAGCCAGTTAAAAAAAAGTCGTAACCGGGGCTTTCTAGTTGTCGAGTGGGAATATAGGGCTAAAATAAAAATAAAGAGCTAATTTTGCTTTTATGTTGCTGTACCTCCACTATATCAACTAAAAACAAGTAATTTATTAAATTAGTTTGTAATGAATAGGGAAAACTAAGGCTAAGCTAGGAATACGGTATCCCTTTTTTCTTTTTATCTTACTTAGTTATGTAGAACTCTTGCATTCCTGTGTTACTGTATTCTGATTAAAAAAGGTATTGGTATAATGCCTACCTTTCCTCTGCTGCGGATCTATAAGAGTTGGGGAGTATCAGAGTTGATCTCACTTTCTTAACTTAATATAAAATGAGAACAATCTCATACAAAATCTTAGGAAGAAGTTCATTAATAATACCTAAGCAATCTTAAACAAGGTAAATAAAAGGAAGGTTTAAGGAGGTCTGTATTGCTTACTTATTCTGACAGCTCTCATCTAGAGCTATAATCTAGAAAATGTAGCTTATGTTTCGTTAAAGCCTCTAGAAAAGTTAAGGCTTTCGGGCTGTTAAGTATCTGTTTCTTAGGTTATATCTTTAGCGGATACTTGCGATGGAGATTCTTCTTTCCTTGTGCATGTGCCTTACTTAATGACTTCTTTAACAAGCTAAACCAGATATTTATTATTTAAAACGAGAAATATTAACAAAACTAAAAAAGGGGTTTCTCTAACCCCGGGTCCGCTTTGGATAAGGGAATAAAAAACTTCTAAGAAATTGCACAAACAAAAAAGAGTTTAGCTGTACAACTATCCATTCCATTTACAAAGCGATTAAAGGAAACGTTAATCTTAGTTACCAAATTCTACTAGAGATCATGACCCTTAAGAGGTTCTCATTAATTAAAAAGGAGTCCCTAATCTTAATGGAAATAAAGGTATGTTAGTGCTCAGTAGTAAGTAAAAAGCTAGAAATTTGAAAGTATAAAACTTATATCCTTGCTTTAGATACATTGATCGGAGTAATGCTTGGCTACTCGCTTGTAAACAACAGAAAGACTTTTTAGGTAGAAAAGCATACTCGTATATCCATTATACTCACAAGTAGAATAGGACTTTTGACCAACTAGTGGTTTCACCAACCCCTGTCGTCTCTAGATCAGGCATTAGTTAACTAAAAAAAACTTTTTTTAAGCTGGGACAATAAAAAATGAAGAAAAGTGTTTTTTTGTCAAAAGAAAAAGCTATAGTAAGAAGTAAAAAATCTCAGATAAAGGAAGTTTATAGTAGCTTAGGAAAGTCTAATAAGAATCTTTTAGTTTGAACATGGGAGAGCTTTTTCATTTCTAATCCAGGTATTTCCAGTCCGGGATTTCTTGCGAAAACTTACACTTTATTTTACATGACCCACAAATGAAGACTTAGCGGGGTTACTGGAATTTTCTATATAGTACTACAAAAAGAATTTGGCGTCTAGTTAGTTATAGATCTTTTGAGAATTTCTTCATATAGCCTTCCCATTACAGCACTCGTAAGTTCCTCGCATTAACCTAGCCTTTTGTATTGGATATTCTTTGAGTTATACTAGATTATATATTATTAAAGCGTAACTGATTAGATTCTTCGTAAAGCGCTTCGAACCCGCACATGACCATTATACAGAATTCTTGTTTTAACCGCTTTAAAGACTTAAAAATTGACACTTTAACTATATACTTACTAAACGTGTATACAGGCCGAGCTTAATCTATTTCCATTTTTTCTATATAGGATAAAAGTAAGAATTCTTTTTATATTCTGTATATTTTGCAAGCAAGGCGGGCTCCTCGATTATATATCAAAACAAATTCTAAAGTTAAAAAGGAAGGTAAGAATAGATGTACTTTTAAATGAAGTAATAAGAAATTTGGACAAATAAGAAAAAAATCTCCTTAGCGTAAGACTTATATACGATTCTTGTCACTTAATAAAGGGAAGTTTTTCTTTAACTTCGTAACCTATTTACTCTTAAATAAGGTTGAGAGAGGGATTTCTTATTTACATTAACTTAGTCTACTTAATTCTTAAAATGAATGTCTTTTTCTAGCTCTGAGCTTTCTAGTTTAGCTATTGTAATCTAATTAGGACTTTTTTATAGAATTTCTATAACTGGTTAGAAGATCTCATCTTTGTTGTCTTTACTATACTCCAACCGTTGGTATAAAAGAACCCTTAAGAAATTTCTAGTTAAGGTAAGTCATTTCTATTTTATTTAGAAGTGTTTCCTTTTGTATGCATATACTTATACGCTTAAGAGCTTAGGTTTTAAAGAGACTTGACTAAGAATTGTCACAAGTATAAGAGTGTACCACTAAGAGGGATACTACCGCTCTCGGGTATAAGAGACTCGATAGGAAGCTTTTTTCATTTAAAAAGCATGGGATCTCACTCGGCTGAGCTAAGAAACTTTTTTACTGGAGTCCTTGGAGCTAAGGGGGGCGCTTACTATCGTAAATGCTAAGTCGAATAAATATAAGGAGTAGTTTTATTAATGGTGAAGCAGACTTTGTAGTTCACTAGCCCAGGCTCCGGCTTTTAGGTAGTGCTATAAAAAAGGGGGTTCCCTTGAAGTTAAAGATTCTTTAGAAAGAGTTGTCTGGCAAGGGCTAGGGTATACAAGGACTTTTTGCAGCATAATTCAGGGTTATTTGTCTTTCTAGTGATATAGTACTCGGGTCTAGGGTTTCTTTCTTCTTGTTGTCTCCTTCAATTTCGAGAATTTCTAAGAGGTCCAGAAACTCAAGTATCTGGGATAACCGGGTCAGGAAACTCCCTTGCCAGCGAAGGGGAGGCTTTGTCATATATGGCTTATAAATAAGGAGTTTCGGCTTTGGCTTTCGAGTGTAACCTGTAATGTATAAAAAGAAGAATCTTTCTGCTATACTATGATAAGTATCCCAAAACCCTGTATAAGCTTTAAAGAGAAGCCTGATATATTAATTGCTAAAAAATTACGTGCCTTGTAACACAGAAATTTTCTACTTAAATATCTCATGAAAGACTCAATTTTTGTAGATCCTGTACAATAATAAAAAACTTTTTTAGTTCTTGGGAAGACTCCTAGGTCCTGGATAAGCTACTTTTGAAGAAACAGAGTCATGGAGTGGGCTTTCGTATAGAAAAAGGGGCTTTTTCCTTTTTTACTAAATGTACTTTTCGATAAAGAGTGGAGTTAAGTAAAAGGATTTCTTCCCTAAGGCAAGCGGATGGATTTCAAGACGCCTTCCCCATACTTAGACTTAGCGGCACTAAAAGTAAATCGAGTCTCGGTTTTATGCCAAAGGAAGACTTAAGTAAGGGCCCCGCTTACTTAAGTACTTGTGATTGATGTAGGGTTTATAGTTAGACTTTTCTTGGTAAAATTCCTTTATCTAGAAATTTTCCTTGGATTTGGTGTTTAAAAAAGGGTAAGTAGGCTTCTTATAACAGAGCGAAAGTGCTTTCCCTATTAGGGAGTTAAAAAAGGGGGAACTTTGTTTTATCAACTAAGACTTAGTAATTAATGCCCTGTCTATTCTTATACTAGATTTGCCAACAAAAACCTTTATGTATAAGAATGCTTTTTTTAATATAGAAACTTTGGTTTACTGGGTAGCTATTCAACACTCGTAAATGAGAAAGGAGTTTGGTTAGACTGAGAACTTCTTTATGAAATCTATACTTCCTTGTACTACTTCTTGTGTCATAAATAATATACTTTGCTTTAATCTAATAGGACAAAAGTAGCAATTCGAACGAAAAACGAAATAGGTAAACTAAGAATATGTATACTACAAGTTTGAATCACTTCTATTAGCTTATCTTCTTTTTAATCCTAAATCAAACAGTTAATACGGCGGAAATTCGATTAGAAAATATTATGCTTATCCTAACCATAAAACAAAAGCGGGTCTGGCATGTGGGAATACCTTGTCTAAAAATAAGGAGAAATTCTTCGAGTTAAGAGAGACTCGTTTAAGGGACAGAACCTCCAGCTTCCGGTCTATATACCTCGTATTACACGTCAGATATTGGGAATTTTTATTTGGCACAGATCTCAGAGAAGTAGGTCAAAACTCTTTTGCACATAGGAGTCTCTTAGTTGGACTTTATGTTTGATTCTAAGTAACTTCAATTCCCATAAACATTTCCGAAGTAGTAACCCTTTACTTTTGTTAACCCTAATCTACATATTCTGTAATACGGGCATTACCTATTAGAGGATTTTAGGCAATACTACCTGCATTTTTGTTTGTACCAAAGGGAAAGGGGCTAAATAAACAGATATAAAACAGGCAAATTTTTATGTTAGCGGAGCTAGAAAATGTTTATGGGTTAGACTAGATTAAATCCCTGAGATTCTTCGTATCTTTTTTCATTTTCTAATAGATAATAGAGGTAAGAGCAAAAATGTTTATTATATTCTATACTAATACTTATTACTTGAACAGGTATCCAAGGATATCTCTAAATCCCGGTGTTATCAGCACTGCCAATTCAAAATCTGTAGGTTCTTGAGGGAACCTAATGCATTAATCCGCTAAGTCAACCTGTAATTCGTACTTTACAATCCTATTAAATTGAAATTCTGGTCAGTTTTCTTTCTATATCCCCGGCGGAGTAAAAACCTTATCGGTACAAAATTGAGTGCTAGCTCGTGTTTTTGTCTTAAACCAACCTTAAAAACGCCTAACTAAATAGGCCCACTTCTCTCTCTTAATAGGTATAGAAGCTCCTGTGCAATATAAAGCACACGGATAAGCTGAGTAAATACGTTCGAATACAAGGTCTCGTTAGAATGAGAGCCCTAAAAAAGGAAGGGAGGAGTAAAGTAGAAATATAATTTAGTGAGTTCCTCCCTTGTAAATGTACTTAATATGCATATGCTTTTGCTAGAAGGGACTCGAAGTCTTTCAGAATTTTATAGAACAAATATAAGATTAATAAAAACGACCTGCTCTTAGAGGGTTATGCCGGATTTCTCGCGCTCTTTAGTTATAGGAATTGCCTTAAGGTTTTTATATTACATGTTTCCTACAGACCGGAAACTCTTTAAGTGCTCTTGTTCCTTGTGGTTTATTATACTATTGAGAATATAGAGCCTTAGAGGATATAGGTAAGTTACTATATCCGACTGCAGGATACTCGAGGGAGGGTCCGCATCCTAGTATATTATATAGGAGATAGTACATAAAGACTTTATAACAAGAAATGACTTATCTGTCCTAGACTCTGAATTTACCTTTTAAGCAAATACTTCCAAAAAAAGAAAAGGAATTTAGATGAAACTAAACAACACTTGTAATTTAAAAGTCAAGGATTTCTAAACCCCAAATAAAGGGGTCCTTAAGATCCTGGTAGAGATCGATTAAAAGCTGTATATGACAGTGGGTAAAAGTAGAACTTACAGGATTTCAACAAAAGAATAGGAGGACTCGCAAAAAGGAATAAAAATAGATGGAGTCTCCGTTTGGACATCCTTATGTGCTAAGCTATAAGGTATACCTTAATGTATTAACTTATCCTGCCTAGGAAATTGAGTTGTTGGTAGGTAATATAGAGTTCAGACTACCCTTTTTGGTTTAAGGAAGTTCCGGTAAGTTAGAAACGAGAATCACTAGAGTAGGCTGCAGGTAGGGGGGTTATACTTAAATTAAAAGAGAACTCCGTTATAAAAATATTCACGTTATAATTATAAAAAGAGCTTTATCTCCTAAAAATACCTTACTGAAGCTGAAACACAAGTAAAAAAAGCATTTGTTTAGTGTTCTTTATCTACTTATTATCTGTTCACGCAGCCTTCTTCCGTGGAAAAGCCGAAGGTTCCAGTCGTGTTATATTAGTTACAGACTCCTTGCTTAGGGTTATCCTCCATATTTCAAGTTATAAAATCAAAGGGGATCCCTCTTAACTCTATAATTAAGGGTTGTCTTACAAACTTCCCGGGGTAGATAAATCGCACAGGTGTAGTAATTGATTTACCAAATCCTTACTATAAATAAAAAGAAAGATGAAAAATAGAGGCAGGGAAGCAACCCTTTAGTACTTAATTACGGAAAGATATGGACGTACTTGACTGAAAAGCGAGGGTTATTTAAGCTATTAGCCTGGTCTCTGCTAAAAAGTTATGTGACAGCGTTTTTATATTAGCTGACTTGCGAAGGGGAATAAAATTTGGCTTTTATGCTGACTGAATGCCCCAGCGAGTTTTTGTACTACCACGGCTAGGATATATTATAAAAAGACTTACATTTGTATATGTCAGGAAATCCATGCGGGGGCGGTATAATTGTATTGGTCGGTGTGGCTTATAACAAGTCCCATGCTAGTATATAAAAAGAATTTAGAGTCCCTCTTCGAACAAGAACCCTTGTTAAAAGCGGAGGACGCATATTGACGGATTTGACGGATAAAGAGGGTAAGTATCTTACGAAGCCCTTTAGATATTTATTGAAATTACCAAAGACCCTCTCGAATAGCAAACCCCACCGCTTTCTTAAAAATCTTCCTCGGCTAAATTACTGTGAATTCTATCTTTCTATGACATTAAGAGCAACTCTATCTTTGGTTAGGTTTAGCCCTTTTTTTACTACAATGCTCTATATCTAAATACTGGTAATTAAAATCTTAAAAGTGGACCTATTTATTTTAATTAGACGGAAGAGTAATGCTTTCAACGGAAGGAACCCAAACATATAACTAAAATTGTCAAAATCCAAATATGGCTAACTCTTCCATTTTCTTTACAACATACTAAGGGATGCTAAAACAAAAAATTCTAAGGCAGTTTAAAAGCCAGAAAACAATACTTAGCCGACCTGGTAAACTGGATTTTTTTGTACATATTAGACTTTTGCATTCGATTGAAAAGATATTTATAGTTCCTTTAGAAAACTGATAACAGGAAACTCTATAAAACGGAACTTGTGTAAAGTTGTCTATTATATGGTATTCGCTACAAGGTTGACTTATTCTTATTAAAGAATCTCCTGTTTAGGGAGAGGGGGTTGCCTTAATTCCTTTTAAGTATCAAACCTATTTACTCTCTTGTGGCGGAGGTCCTGGAGTGAAAACTCATTTCAAAACTAGTGCCAAATTATCCTGTAAAGAATTTTTATAGGCGGGTTCCTAATGATACAGAGGACGCCCCAGCCCTTTTGGGTTACCCATCTATTTATAAGAAGCTGTTATAAAAGGCAACCCTATTTTTATACTTGTACAACGGCAGCTATAAGCGAACTTCTAATAAAAAATAATTGAAGGGATACTTTTTTACACAAAACAAAAGTGTTAATATCCTTTGAGAAATACGAAAAAACATGGTTTGGGGTCCTGGTAGGTTGATCGAAATTAATATGGAAAAATCTTTAGCAGAGCCTGTATACTAAAACTATCACAAGAAATACCACTAACTTGTGTTACCAACTATGCCTGTCATCTAAATAAAATTTGATTAGATGCCTTTTACGTTTAAGCGAGGGAACATTTCTAAATATTAGGCGCTATCAACAAGGAATCGAAATATAGAAGAGCAGCCTCTCAAATAAGTAATAAGTTCAAATCTCAGTATAGTATATCGGGTAAAGTTTGGTAGGTATAATCCAGTTAAAGAGCCTGTTTAATCTTTTTGTAGATGTAAGGCGGGTTCCCCTTTAAAATCCGGATCGGCTCGTTCGAGATTTATAACTCAAAATACAACTGGACTTGAAGGTTAACTCAAGAATAGGGGACTAGGTAGTGTTTTTGCAAAAAGGTAATCTTTAGATTTGTAATTAGGTTCTTATATTAGTAAAAGGGTATTTACTGACTCTTTTTTTGAATACTCGGGCGGCCCCTATCTCTATACATCTAAAGCTTTTTGTGCTCTTACAATTAGAAATTAATATCCTTGTTAGATTCACGCGCTTAGTAGGAACAATCCTATTTGCCCGTTCCTTTTAAACTACAACACAAGTTTACTAAATTTCGATGTTTCAAAAAAATAGATTACACCAAAAGTTTTCCCCACTTATAATTAACTATAGAGTTCTTTATCCGCTTTGTTACTTCAGATTTATAGCCCCTTTTTTCTTTAATTATAAATAGAAATTTTCCCAGGTATTTCCTCAGATCGGGATATGGCACATAAGTAAGGTAATAAAATAATGATGTAGCGTAACTAGTCAAATTAATTAAAAGGTAAAGTGTCAAAAGGGCCCTTATAGGGAAAAAGATTAAACAAATTAGAACCTTGCAAAGTCTCCTATTCTAATTCTAAAAAGAGAAGCTCCTTTTGGGTCTTGAAGAGCTGTGAAGTACTTTACCTGAGTTTATAAACCCTTTTTATTATTGTCCTTTAGAAGAATTCGGAGTATGCTCTAAAAAAAAGGAGTTCGTGTAAGCGTGTAAGAATGGGCATAATTTAGAGAAATTTGAATGATTAAATTTAATGACTTGGAAAGGCTTAACTCCGCATTATACGAAAAAGTTAGCTACAAAATTCAATTTTTAGGTTTCTCTATTCCAAAAGTCTTTATAAAAAAAAGTCAGGGTGGGTGCTTATAATCGGGGTAGAGTTTACTCCTGCTGAATGGCTGAATGAAAGGGTGGGTGTCAGTGCTTAACCCTAAAACAAAGAAACTCAAATCAAAAGGGGTTCCTAATAAAATTATTCTATTACCAGGAGCCTTTTCATGATGGACTATGAGACTTGCAATACTTGATTTGACAATTTCGTAACTGATGTAATAATTTGAGACTTCTTTCCTCGAGTTCAGTACTTGAGACATTGACTTATTATACTTTATAGGCATTCAGTCTCTAAGGGCGGTATATTATATATAGTATTTCTAAAGAAGTTGTTAGCTTGTATAAGTCTGAAATCTCCTCATTCGAAATTTTATTAAGCAAAAAAGTTTTGCGTGAGAGCTAAAAGTACTCCAAACAAATTTTGAGTTTGGAACTTAGGGGCTCCTTTAGTGAAATTTTACAGGCATTTTATACAAGGATATTGTAATTAAAAGATCTTTGATTAGAATTACTTTATTATAGAGCCAAAAAGCTTTTAATTCTTTCTATAAGCACCTGTTAAGTTAGGATACTCTAATCTAAACCTACCATTCCCGCAATCTGGGGATCCCGTTTTCAGTATACTTTTAGAAGGTGTAACTTTGTATCTTCACAGAATGCCTCTTAATAAAGTATACTTGGGTTTTTTGAACCTACTCTTAGGTCTTGGGGGACTCCTTATGCCAGGGGGGTTGCAGAAAGTCAGGTAAGTTACTTTCAATAGATATATCCTGGACACTTGGTAATGAGTAGGGGTTCCGTTTAAAGAGAGTAATTACTTGCTAAACAAGATCGTTTATTAGAGGAGCTCTCCTAGTTTTTAGCTCAGAATCCTCTCATTTTTTAGAGCAAGTGCAAGTATTCCTACGGACCAAAATTGGCAAGATTCTTTTTACTGGGTACATATTCCTAATCGGGGGTAGAACCCGAGTAAAAGTATCTTATTACCAGAAAATTCTTGTTGATCCCTAGTTGGTAACTCAATAAAAAATCTTATTTTGAAGAAAAACTCTAAAGAAAGGTGCTGAAGAGCTTTACTTGTCCCTAAGTTTTGAGAATTACCCCCAAAAATTTATTCTATTAAGCTTTCTAAAATATATTTAACTATGTTACTCTATTCCCTAACTTTCCTGGAACACTTAAAAAGAAACACAAAAGCAATCCAGCTTGCGAATTCCTAGAAATTCATTTTCTAAAATTCTTATATCTTGAGAATAAAGTAAAGTATATAAATAAGGAAGCCCTTTAGCTTTCAATGGGGGGATATATAGAAATTAAGCTTAAAACTAGAAAGTACTTATCCACTCCTGTTCCTGGGGATTTTCTTAAGGAAATTCGCTTAGCTAGAAACAGATTCTTAGTTTTTATTCAGATTAGCTAGGAAGAACCCTTTTCTATTTTTATAAATTCCTCTCATTATGGGTTAGATTAGAGGGATCCGAAAGTAAGACCCTACTTTATTCGATGGGCCCTTTTTCTTATTACAAAGAGCCCCTAATCTCTCTAGGCTTTGCTCTTTGTTAATTAATAGAAGAGGTGGGGTACACGAAAATTGCATTCTATAGGCGGATCCTATTACTTTTATTACTTCAAATACGCTAACACGAGTACTTCGCGGGACCCTTACCTTAATAAATTAACTTCAATGACAAGGGAGCCTTGGGTTAGCCGATTAGAAAGAAAGGTACGCTTTATTTATCTCATGCACTAACTAGGATTACTTATTTTTCTAAAAAAGTAGCAACCTTTTCAGAATATTAAGCAAGTGGAAATTACAGGGTTTATCCTTTTTTCTTTTTACCCTCTGCAAGAATATATCCTGAGGGGAAATTCCTTCTAACAAAAAGGCATACTGACTCAAGTACTCTCTTATAGATATAGAAGATCTTTAACGAGCATAAAGTCAGAACACGAATCTCTATTTTATCCAGAAGGCCCTTTACTTCTCACTAGAGGAATCCCCTCTATAGTAAGGGCAATGGATTTTCCCCAGAATACTAAAGATTAAGATCAATCTTATTATAAAGAAAGACTTTTGAAAGTCGTGAGAAATTAGAAGAAAAATTGATAAATGGTGGGATTCTAGACAGGTAAAAGGACCCAGGACTGCTTTCGAGCCAAACTCAAAGACTTTGTAGGCGCAACTCCTCAAAAGAAATAGGAAAATAGAAACTTCCTAAGAAAACGGAAGACTTTTCTTACAATCCTAGTGTGATACATCCCACCCCGGTTCTGTTCTAGCTTCCGCTTGAGAAAAAACCCCATTATCTTTGAGCCTCTTTTTGAGAGGTTTCTCTAATTCTAGGTTCTAATTTGGATATCAATTTCGTTGTTATTTCTAGTATCAAATAGGCTTCGCGGAGTCCCTATAAATATTCACAAGTAAGCTGTATTTTAAGGATACCCTTATGCAAACTACTCCTATTTTAACTAAGATTCTTGTCTTGATTTGCTATTTGGTCAGTTTAGAAAGCTTTGGTAAAAAAGAATAATAGATGATTGAGCTTCTAAGTTTTTCGGCTTTAAAGAGTTTGCTCATAGTCGTGCTAGCATGGTAGAGGCCCTTGTTTTTACAAAGGCGTAAGTCATTTTATTATTTCAAGGAGTCCTAATTTAGTAGTTAAAGCTGGAGAAGTTATAAATAAGGTAACACCGAAGCAGAGTATTTGGGCAGGAGATTTTGTAATTGTATTCTGAAGAAAGAAGGAAAAAAGTTTAATACACTTCGTAGACAAATTACTTTTTACTCAAATTAATAAGGAAAATGGCATTAAAATATAGATTTAAATAGGGGGCCCTTTATCCTAATATCCCAATTAAGTAACCGTATCCAGAAGGAGATCAAACTAAAGTTGCTTACCCAGCAGAGGACTATCCTCGTGCTCCAACTCCGAAGAGACCCACCGGGATTGCGGTTACGCCTAAAGGATAGAATCATTACAAAAAATTCGTTAACAGGGCCCGTAGGAGTGTTTTAACTAGTCTTGTAAGAGGCTCTAACGTGAAAAAGGGAGAAAGTTTCTAACTTTTGTTTACTGACTTTAACAACACAATGCTTAGAACCTTAAACGTGCCCTTTTTTTGGGGACTAGGCTCTCTCCGTACGAAAAACTAAATGGATAGAAAAAATAGAATACTACTTAAAGAATTTGAATTACAGTAGAAATTTTTGTAGGAATATGACTTGGCAAGCCAATACTAGGCTGGGAAATAATATAAGGTATCCAGCTAGAGAATATCCTATAATCTTTTGCACTGAATATACTCCCATAGCTTCCAATATTGTAAATTTCTCTCTTCCTTGTAATATATAACACACAACTCAAAGAATCCGAATTCTCTTTATTAGCTTAAGTTTTGCTTTGTTACTCAGTTTGAATAAATTAAGAGGAGCGGTTGCCCTGTTTTAGTTTGTATTTTAAAACTTTGATACAAGATTTTTTTTTACCCTTTATATGAATAAAGCCTTTTTTACATACAATACAAAAGGTAATGTAATTAAGGAAACTTTAGTTTTAGTACTTTAGGAAACTTTCCTGATAAAGAGGACGCGATTCTTTGTCTGGGAAGGTTGTGATATCTGTTACATTGCGCAGGGATCCTTAAAAATTTAATAAGCTTTTCGTTGTGTTTCCTCTATACGTTTTGGTATTGTTTTACTTTTTTCTCTCAGTCTCATACTCAAAATTTATATGGCTTCACTCAAACAAGGAATACTCTTTTTTTAACCGGCATTCAAAACAAAGAAGCTGGGAGTGTTCCACTTAAAAACACTTTTTAGAGTAATTCAGATATACCTACACCGAGGTTTTCTTTTAACACTTCTGCTTCTGTCTTAAGGTCTCCTAAGAAGGGGTTCGCAATGTAAGTCTACGAAGTCCAGAATTAATGATATTACTGGGTTTTGTGGCTATGTTGAATTTCTATTATTACTCTTACTGAACCGGAACAATCAAAATAGAGTATAAAACAGGGCAGCTAAGATAGGCATATAAAGTTGAAAAAAAGAGTCTGGAATAATAGGAATATACCTTGACTAACTTCTTCCTTTGTTGATATAGATAATTACAAAATCTTTAAATGAAAGTTCTTGTAGAGAAGTACAGAAATAAACTGTCCATCTTATTGAAATACCCTATGTTTAGGACTAATATACAAAAAGCTCCACTACTTTATAAGAGTTTTAAGGAATTCCTTTCAGCGAACCTTACCCAGAAATAAGGTTTTATATCAGAATTTTATACCAAGACCAAGACGGGCCTTGCTCTATATACAATTAAACCCCAAAGCAATATACGAAATTTCTTAGAAGTTCTTTTTTTAGTGTTTACTACAAGATCTATTATATAGTATATAGAATATATAGAAAATCCCAAACATAGCGGGCCTAAGTAGTTTTTACAAAGGAAAGTTATATTAATAAAGTATGTACTATAGGATAAGGACTTTACAAGAAATAGTACTGCTATTTACTGTTTTGAACAACACTTGATAGCAAAAGGCATGAGTTGCCCTTATTTATCGAGGAAAATGAACTCAGTTTATAACTACCTCTAAATGTTCTATAATAAATAAGCTACAAGGCTACATTTCATTAAGCTCAAAGGGGAAGTGGATTCGGCCTAACCCTTTTTATTTCTTTCTATCTAAGCAATTTTGAATTACCATGTCTTTTCTCATTTAAACTACATACTTTATTTTTCGGTATAGGGAGTACTCTTTGTGGATAAAGAGCCTTATTGAATTTAGATGCAGGCCTCGAGCTTAAAATAAAACCTTTCTTTGCTTGAGAAACCTATCTAATCCACTCTATTAGTTTTTCCTTTTATTCTAGGATATGGTACACAAATGAATTAACTTGGAAAGTCGCTTTAATAAGCCCTTTACACTATTACAATAGAGAGAGCTTTTGTTGTGAAATTCTATAAGTATTCCGCCACCAGATAAAAGAGAGTCAAGCAAAGCGAGTATCCCTGTTTCTTTTTATCTTCTGTTATTTGGACAGGGTTTCCGTATTTAAGAGGGGTCCTTTAGAAGACGTATTTGTTTCCACGTAGCTTATTAGGTTCCTTTTGTGTTTTTTATAGAAGCAGTTTTCTTATACTTTTTCTTCGTATATAGTAGCAATTTAAAATCATAGATATTAGTTTAACTAGACAGGAATGTTATAGGGTTTTAAGTAAGTATACAAAAGAGAAAAATTAGGTTTTTACAAGATAAAGAATGTCAGGGAAGTTTTGATTTAGGTTAAGGAGTCCCTATGCTTTTTTAATCAACTTAACCTTGAACTTCCCTTTCAGCTGAGTTTAAGATCCAATACTCACTTGTAGAATTCAGATATGTACTACAAGAATAAAAAAATATTTAGTTCAAACAGTAAAGGAAGCTATAAATTACAATAACTTTCCTAAACCTACCGGAACTCTGAGTTATCTACAAGGTAAAAATGCATACAAATATTTAATATGAGTTCTTTTTCTTGCCAAACCTTTTTTACTGCTAGTAACCTAGTAATTAAGTCAATAACAAAAGTGAAACATAGCTGGATAATTTTCCTGTTGCCGATAGCCTGCTCGGATATTTCGCTTTTAATATGACTCAAAACCATAATTTTTTCTCTCATTCGCTAACGAGGGTTCTAGAATCTTATTAGAAATTTTAAAGGCTAAACAAAATTACGAATTCAGACAACACTAAATCTTCTCTTACAGGGCTCTGTCCGTTATTAAGCCGAGCAATTCTTCTCTGAAACCCGTAAGTAAAATATAGATAGCTTTATTACCTTTATGGCTTTACAACAAATAAAACATAAAGGTATTATTGAATAGATAGTTATAGACTACGAACAATGCGCCTATAATAAAGTTCCGCTCTAAAAGAATCCTTATTCGATACGGGTACAACTTGGCATTTGAGAAATAGAAATAACCGGAACCCCTAGGAAAGTTTCTCGACTGATTAGAGATATTTGAAAAAAGGAATTCCTTTGTTTTCTTAATTTCTTTTATGGGACGTAAGTAAGTGTTAAGGTAAAGTAGTCTCTGGAATCACTTAAAAAATATAGCGCAAAGTTGTTTTAGTGCTAAACAAACGGGAAATTTTCATTCTATAATTTTTCGTTCAACGTTCTTGATTCCAGACGATAGAGCACCCCATCAAGAGCGCGTCCTATAAGTCAAACTATTTTTGGCAAATACTCCGCAATTCTATCGGGAATGATCTATAGACAACGAGGAGTCCTTTATATGAGTGTCGAGGCCGTTGCCTTGTTTTTTCTGTTAACAGCAGGAATTTCGACTTGGTTTATTAACCAGGAAGTGCCCTATCAAAGAAATAATTTCAATTGTTATAGTTAACTATACCTCAAAGGTTTCGGACTCTTTTTCTGCCATAGCGTAGGCATAAGATCTGCGGTTTACTAGTAGAAAGCTGCCCTTACTCATAAGAGACTCTTGGGAATTTGGGATACCGGTACAGAACATATAAAGAATAAAAGAGTATATGGGCCCTTTTTCCTCCCGCAGTTAATCTCATATAAGACAAACAAACTGCACTTAATTAAGGAAACCCGGAATTGTCTAAGTATAAATTTTGTGATTAACATATAGGTATAGAAACTAGACTAACATGAATATTTTAAAAGGCGTTTGCTGAGAGAAGCCTCGAGGTAATTTTTACCTTTTTGATTTGAAACCCGGCTTTCTTTATTTTATGGGTCTCCCTTCTACTATAAACCAGGAAGAACTAAAAGGAGAGGTTTTAAATCTGAGTAATACCTACTAAAGATTCCGCTATTATGACCTCGTTATCAATGCTTTTAGTCTTTATGTCTATTTGTTTTTGGCGTTGCTACCGATTTCTCAACGAAGGGGTTGGGTTTTTCAGTAAACAACGGGATAGAGAAAGAGGATTAAACCACGTTTAGGGCTCTTAGAGACTCGCTGGTGTAGGGATTTTGCGCTCCTATGTGAGTCTTTTTCTAATCGTAAATCAACTTCTGTAATACTATAGTTTATGTTTCGGAATTTACTTTAATTCAAGAAAGTTACTTAAGCGGACGACTTACCAGGCCTCTTTTTGCTAACCCATATAATTGTTGTTTAATCTCAGGTAGCTTTTCTAAAATTGTATATTCCGGGGCTTCTGAAGCTGCTCCTGACTTGGCAATCAGATGTATGCGCTTAAATCTAGACCAACTTCTATATCTAAAAAATCTTATCTCCTAAATTTTCGTGAAATAGAGTTGCCATACAATAAGGGCATTCCATAAGAAAGTATGAACTAATATAATGGAAACAAACGTCTTTTAGACTAAAGTATTAAGGGCTTCTTTGGATATAAGTAATTGCGAGCAAAAATGAACTTTGAGATAGGTGTTTTATCTATGTACAAGAATTTTGAGAAATATTTCAAATTAGGGTATACTTTTCATTTCTTGTTAGGCAGCCCTAGGATTTCCTATTACTAAGTAGGTTGATTAAAGCGCGTAATATATCACACAGTTTTACAGGATGCATGTATTCTAGAGACTTCTATTCAAAGCGAATTTCATTACTCATTAAGGACAAAAGTTCCTGCGGTATTCCCTAAAAGGGTTTTACTCCATTCTAATAAAATAAAAAGCATATCTAATATCTTGAAAAATCCCTTTTGCAAAAAACTCTATTAGAAAGAATACTATAAAAGCATACCGGTAAGAGAAGCCCTATTACGTTACAAATATTACCAAGTTCAAGTCCTGCTCCCTCTAATTTTGTATATTTCCGGTTACGAGGAACCCTCTAGGAACAAAAAAACCCAAAAAGGAGTCTGCTATTCCAGCTCCTAAAAGAAATTACTAACGGATAAACTTGCGTAGACCCTCTTTTATCTGTTACAGCACTCTTTTTCGTATAGACGGATTTTGCGTATAAGATTTAACAAATTCTATGTGTTTAACTACTCTAAATGATTTCACATTAATTTAGAGCTTTATTATTTTGACTATCAGAGAACTCCTATAAACTTAGAAGACAACTAAGAGTGCCCCTCTTTGCTTTGAATCTCTCCTTGTAAATGCTCTCATTAAAATTGTAACTGGGTTTAGAGGACTCCTTAAGATATGAAACCCCTTGAGCACAAAGAAAGCGTAGGAAAGCTCTTATTTAATAAGGTATACCCTCTATGGAAAATTTAGGACTAATATAATACCTTTTAATATTTACTAAAAGTCTCTATATATTACAAGGATTTTATGAACTCATGTATACGTTTTACGTATGTATTCTTATTTATTCTAAGTAGTCAACTCTGTTTATTATTTACAGGTATCCGCTATCCGCGAAATTTTAGTCAGCAAGAAAAGAAAAGGAAACGCTAACTTCAAGACCCGGAGTTTCCTGCTTTAGGATTGATATGGATAACCCTGTATTAGGTATAAAATATCTTTTCAAAATATTTGTTCTTGCTATCGCCTTTTTCTATAGAATACATAAACAAAGGCTCCAGTTCTTAATCTCTATTTACTATTTAAAAGAACATAATAAGTAACAGATGGTATAGGATGACTCGTTCTAGGTATTTAATCACAAAATTGAGAATTTAGTTGAAATTCCTGATTCAAGAGGCCCCTTGTAATAGTTAAGGAGATACGACTAAGAAAGATTTTGAAATTTAAAAAGCCCCTTATTTTGTAACATTTTCAAAGAAGGGAAAGAATCTAGTAAATTTCAGGTGTGTATTGGTTTATGGTTTTATAGAGCTACACTTGAAATATTGAACAGCGCGGGCTACTCTCTACAAGATCTGGATAGCTAAGGGGCTTAAGAATTAACTAAGCACATTCGAACCCTCAATTACAAGCAACAAGTTGTGTTGTCCTATCTTTCATTTCTGCATTTGCTTTAGTAGGAAGTTCTCAAATACAGATTAAGAAAGTCAAAATTACGATTTCTAATTAAGCGATTCTTTATTATCTACAATAAAATACAAAGAGTTTTTATATTTAATAAAAGAGCAGAGCCGGCATCCTCCCTTAATTTCTAGGGCATTCCTCAAAGTTCTTATATTCTAGCCCACCACAGGCTCCAAAAGCTGGGTATACTTTAAATTCTTATATACTAAAAGCCAGATAATATGTTACACGTGTGGGATTTGAAACCTTTCCTTTTAACGAGCTTAATGAATTACGTACTCCCTTACTCCATATGACTGATCTATTATTCACGAGTTAACTAAATAGAAATTTCTATAAAGGCTTCTTTTTTTTACGTCGAAGAATCACTAGAACTTGAAGAGAATTAAAAGCATATAAAAAATCTTATATTATGGGTCCCTTTTAGCTATAGCTCTTGACCGAGTTTTTAGAATAGCTTTTTTTTTTCTGACTGATAGTAGTATGGTTCGTTGTCTTAAGGTACTTGATAATTGGGTATAACGAAAATTTTTAGGGGAATCCGGTTAGTGACTCAAATATAAACTTTCTTTAGTTTACTAGTATATAATATCTAATTCTTGAAATTTTATAAAGAATTCTCTACTAGATTACTCTTAAAACTGCCGAGTAAGGGATCCTAGATTTGGATTATCAAGAGTTGCTCAGAAAGAAGGGTCGCTCCTTCTTACTATTTTGTACTTTACCACAACTTAATTAAATCGAATTGAGGAGAAATGCATTTTGATTTTAACTATAAAAGAGAATCCAGAAAACTAAGACAATTCAAACAACATCCCTTAATTAAGGACTTTATTCTAAACAAGGTAAATAGGGTTTTTTTTAGTTGTGCTAAATCTTGTTACAAAGTAAGGACTATGGTACAAATAAGAAATTTCTGTCTATAATGTGAAATTTCCAAGGTCCCCAATTCTATGAGTACCCCTCCCTATAAAGCTGCTGCGCTCTAGGGATTTTTTCTTTATTGATTACAAATTTCTTCGTAAGGAAGCGCTTAAGGAAGAGGTAATTTGATTACAAATTTTTCAGGCCAAGCAATGCCTTATAGGGACTCCTTAGTATTTTAGTTATAGGATTCTGGGATTTTCCTTATAATAAAGCTAGAGGTTTCCACATAAAGGACAAATAGCATAATATCTTCTTCAGGTTGACTAGATCCTCGTACGGAAAACCTTGAAGTAGTAATAGGATGTTTTAGAGTTATCCTTGAATAGAGAATCAACTGTAGCAATAATAGCACCGATCAACTCCGCGAGTATCTAAGCCTAAAAATTAGAACTAGACAAAACTTTTTTCTTTAAGGAGTATCAAATTCTCTTTATCTAAGTGATTTTCATACTTTTCCATCCTAAATTCTTGGGGAAGCTCCAACTTTGCATGAATGTAACAAGTCTCTCCTTTTTGTTATATTTGTTTTACTGGCTACAAATTAAGTTGAGTTGACTAAAGTTCCTAGTCCTAATTAGAGCTCCCTCTGATTAGAGAGGTTGTAATTACGGGTGTGCTCTTACAGGATTTTCCAGGAGTATCTAGTACGAGAGTTAAAAGGGACAAGGTAACGTAAAAACATCATGTTCCAAAAACTCTATCTTCAAGTAGAAAAATAAGGAGGCAATTAATAAAACATATAAACCTTTTGCCCTCTGTTAGTGTTAGTTAAAACTAATTGAGTAAGCGTTGTGGAGGTCTTAAAAAAACTCATATTCTTTTCTAACTTAGGGGGTATTCCTGCCTAGTAAAAAAGCTTTTTGGAATAGATAAAGGGTGCCTCTATAGAGTACTCTGGCAAAAAAGAATATCCATTGAAGGTACTATACCGGATCTCTAAAAAGAAGGGGTGCCTAAACCACCCTCTTCAGTAACCAGATATCTTTAGTAAAGACTTTTTTGTCTGACCTATTTGCTTGAATACTTATCAGATCAGAAGTTTTTAGGTCCTTTTAGTATATGAATTCTAGGTAGATAAATCTTGTGAATGCTGGAAAAGAGACCTAGGTCAAAGCAAGCCATTGCGGAACAGGTACTTGGCGGGCAGTTAATAAATCCAAAAATGTAGAATTTAAGTATTAAAAAATCTTCAGTCATAAAATTTAGATAGAGGAGTCTTTAAGTGAGTTCCTTGTGTATAATATCTTATACACCTTGATTTAATAGAAAAGTCTCTGGTATCCGCTGTACAACTTTTATGTATCAAAAAAACTGGGGACAACAAAACCATATTCATTTCAATAATACCAAAACATGTTAAGGATCCTTTTTTCTTCTAGTTTTTATTCCCTTTCTATACAGCTTCTTTATCACAAGTTTAAGATACCCGGTAAGGTCGTTTTCAAAGACTTTCTAATTCCTTTTCTCTCTTTCTTTAATTGCATTACCTCGGTTCCTAGAAGCTCCTATCTTATTATGATACTTTTACAAATTTCTTTGACCTTGTTAATTTTAAGGATAGGTCAACAACAAGAAAGCGGATTTTAAACCTTTAAAGTAGAATTGACTTTGGAACCTTACCCTTGCGATATCTAAGAGAAACCCTTAATCTATAATATCTATTAGAACTTCCTAAACTAAAAAACCCTACCTGTAAGCCCACCTTCCTAGTTATTAATAATTAGGGGAATGTAATAGATATTGTTGCTAAGTTCTATTCCTCTAGTACTAAGCTTTTATCATTATAGAGTATACGTGCTTAGATTAGATTATAGAGGTAGGGCTAGCGTCTGTGCTCCCGACTGACACGCCAGTCAAGAAGTCCTTTACTATCGAACAAGAGTAAGTAAATCGGAACAAGATAGACTTCTTAATTAACAAAGAGCCTGGTTTCCTAGTTAGTAAGTCAATTAGCTTCAAAATAGAAAAGAAAGTCTTAACAAAAGGAAGAGTAATACACCTTATAACAAGGACACTTTCTTAATCCTATTAAGTCCTTATACTCTTAAACGATAAACCCATAAGTACAAGTATAGCTCTTGTGCCCCTCCCTCTCTTACTACTTCTATCCTAAAACCCCAGGTGCATACTTAAAAAACTAGAAACCAGTTTATTTAGGGTTGTCTTAGAGCTGAAATAAAAATAAGAGGGTTCGTAAAAGAAGGAAATAAACCCCGGTTGAACTTTGTTTTAGCAGAAGCTATGTTTTGTTACTACGGGACACTTAAGTAGTATTGGGAAAAAATTCTGCCTAGGCCTGGGTTAGAGAAAAAGGAAATCCTAGTGGAGTGCTTGTATTAGCTTTAATTTGACTTACTTACGAGAATCTAGTTAAAAAAATGGCTTATAATTCCATCTCGACTTAGGTTTTTAGCGGTAAATGTTAGAAAAAGGTACGAAACACTTAATTCACAATCGAATTTCTTATTTCAAGAAACCCTCTGTATTCTAATTATTTAGATAACTGAGTTCTCTCTTGAGGATTTCTTAGGATAAGGAAACTCTTATTCAAGGGTGCATAGCTCAGCTGGAAAAGCCGGATGCTTTTTAATCTAAGAGCCACGGGTTCAATTCGTGCTATAACTTTAAGTGATGAAACGGAGTAATTGACGCGCCCATATACGACCTAACCTTTAACCCAAGGATACTCAAAACCTTTGTTAAGAATTTCTTTTTTTATAGGATGACTTTCCTTAAGAAGCTTTTGCCGAAGCTCTCTACCATATTGGGTCTCCTACTGGATCTAAATAAGTTTTTTACTCTTATTATATTTTGCAGTTATAATTGTCTCAATATCCAGAATTTTGCTCTTCTAATCTAAAAGGGGCTCTCTTAAAAGTTTTCTTCCTTGTATTCTAGTAGTAAGGCGTAATAGCGTATTTCAAAAAGAAATTAGTATACCCACACCTTAATGAAAGCTTCAGTAGGATTAAAATATAGTGATCCTTGTTAGTACTGTAGAGTAACTAAGTGAGTAGCTTTGCGAGAGAACGAACCTCTGAAACTTGGCGGAATCTCAATACTCAATCATAATATACAAGTCCGTAAGTGCAATTACTACAAAATTTATATACCAAACAAACTGAAGGTAAATAGAACCCCTAGTAGGTAGTTTTCAAACTACATATCTTTGATTTGGAAAAAGCAACTCGCAATTAGACCGAAGCCTAGTCAAAATTGAACCTAGTACAGAAGTTTCTTTTACAGGAGATTTTAAGCCGCAGCTAATTCTATTTCCTACAAGAGTTTAGAGTAGAGCTTTTAAGGGAATTTCCTGTTTCTCAATTTTAGAAATGAGTAGGACCTAAGTATCTTGATAAGGTCATAGTGTTCTTTAGAGCTTTTAATTACTAGGAAAATAAAAAGCTTCGGCAGTTGACGCAATCTAACTAGAACTCTTAAAATACTGCTTTATCAGTTTTCCCCTTTCTAAAATAACACAAAGCAAAATCCGAAAGGGAATATATGCTTTTTTCTAGAAGCCACTAGCTTAAACTTTAAACTAAAAGCTGGCTTCTTCTAAGGAGTAACTTAGCTTACTGCGGGGCTTCTCTCGTCCAGGATCTGTGAATCTAAAATAAAAGAGACAAAGAGCATTCATAAGCAAGGGGCCCTTTTCCAACCCTAGTAATTATAAACCTTTAGTAAAGATCTGCAGTTTTAGTCAAATTTCCCTAGCAAGAACAGATACTTATGTAGGGAGCTTTCTTAATTCCCCCAGGCTTTCTCTATATTTGTTATTTACAGGCGGATTAGACTTTGTATATATTAAACAGAGATTCTCCTATACGAACTGACCAACCCTAGATAGAGAAAACCCTTGCTGGAGTAAATATAGCTGCATTTCAGGATTACCTCTTTTGTTTAAAATCAATTTCATTTACTACGAGCTTTTAATCTACACTTGGACTTTACTAAGGACGGAATTTCCCCTATTTGAATATTTGAATAAGAGATTTACCGGGAATAAGCGGAATACTTTATAGATTACAAACAAGCGCGCCCTTTCCTATTATATATAAATTACAGCTTAACTTTTCATAGGATTAATCTAGAAGTTTTTGCTAGTATTTATTAGATTTATTATGGGTACAGACAAAAAAAGGGGGTACTTGACTGAGTAGATAAATCAATATTTATGTATTCTTCCTTTTTCTGCCTTGAAGAAGAGCCGATTGCCTATTATAAGGAAGGGGTGGATTTTCTGAAGGAGCGCCCTTAAATAGAAAAATCTTTATATCAAATTTCTAGCTTAATGCGTCCTTGGGAAAGTTCTGTAAATTACAAGACTCCTAATGCTGTTAAGATATTCGGGAAATATTTAGTAACAAAAACATAGGCAATTCCTCAGATTTAATAGTATCGACAACTTTAAAAAGTCTTCCCTGTAAGGGTTAATAAGGGGTAATGTCTCTTATTATTTGGGGCCTCAGAGCTCCTTTTGTGTATTATATAAAAAAGAAAAAGTCTTTTTAGGATTTTTAAGGGGTATTCTGACCTTCCGATTGTTTTTGATTCTTGGTCAGTAAAGCTCTAAAAAGAAAATTTAGAGGATTCCACAGGATACTTGGAACTTGCCCATACTGTGGGTAAACTAACTGGGTTGCCACAGGGTTATTTAGGGTACTCCTTCCTTAACAGGGCTTTTTAGAACCCGGGGTATGCTAAAATCAAATTTCCAGAAGCTTTTCAAAATAAAGTTTCGGGCAACGTACTTCAAAGCTTGAGTTATATTCTTCACTCGCTTAGAAGTTTTTTTCACTTCGGGAACCTAAGCAAGAAAGACTTACCCAGCCTTAATAGTTATACTTTATAGATTACAGAGCTCGAAAACCCAGAATATCCCATACTGCAAAACTTTCCTATCCCTCACTTTTTGAAGCTCTCTTAAACCTATATAGCTGCTTTAGGTTTAGAGTTGGAAACAAGGGGACCCGGGGAACACCTGCTAATACTTAAAACTAGAGAAACCGCTTACCCAACCATTCAAATCAACTAAAGAATTTCCTGTAAAAGATAATATAAGATAAAAGAATCAGGAATACAAAAGAAATGAAACAATGCTTATTTTTATATCCAGAATGCTTTTTATCTGCCGCTAGGGGTGCTTATAAGGGGGGGTGCATTTTATTGGGTTGCTTAGAATTAATAAAGAGACTCTCTTATTCCTGCTTATATAATAAAGACTACCCATATAATAACCCATATGACCTATAATATAACTAATGGCTAGCTACAATAATAAGAATAAGTACAGGTAATACAGTTAACCCATTAAGTAGTATTAAGACAATAACTACAAGAACAGCTAGTTACAGTAAGACAAGGAATACAGGTATAACTCTACTAGCCTTAGCTCTAATAACTCTATTAGTTTTGAAGTAATAAAACTTAGCAGGCTTCTTTGTTCGTCGAGCTACATTTGACAACATCCTAGGCTAACTCTAAACCAAAGGATGGAACTCCTGATACAAAACTGAAAAGAAATTTGTAGGAGAAATTAATCAAGCTTTTTCTAAGGGTATTAGACCTATTAGTAGACTCAAAGCAATCCCTGACAAAATTTTGGACAGCGAAAACTTAGGGTTTTTTTTGAAAGAAAGTAAAGCGAGAGGGCTTCCAGGATTCCTTAAATAAAAACTCTTACCCGACTTGCTATAATTTCACCCCTTAATTAGTACAAAAGTGAGATTCAAAACCTAAGTATATTTCAAATTTTCAAGGCAGGACTACTTCTTTTTCTTTTTAGATGAGTGTCCGCCCCTTAATCATTTAATCATTGAATTTTATTCGAGAATCTTTTATACTTACTTAACTATCACATATATAAGCCTGCAAGCCTCCTTCAAGCCAAACCTTTTGGGCTGCTTTGGGACTAAATTCTAAGTTACTTATTAAAGCCATTAAAGTTTTTGTGTAGTATAAGATTCTTAGGCCCCTATAAATGAAGTGGATTTTCTATTAACGAATGAAGGTTACTCTTTTAAAGGACTCCCTATAGAAATAAGAAACTGTCATAAGAGTTTAAAAAGATTTTCGATGAGCTATTCAGCAAGCGCTGTTAAAGAAGTTCCTTTATAAGTACATTTCCGGAAGCTCTTGGGTTAATTGTGTCCTTAATACTTTGTATTTCCTAGCCTTACTCCCAACTCCTTCTGTGTAATAGTAGAGCCTATACTCTTTCCTTTTTATTAATGAATGGCAAAAGCATTTTTGCTAGTTAACGTTTGCCTTCAAGGGGAGATCTAAAAACGAAATTCCCATTTAAAGGGTATTCTCGAGACTAAAAGTATTCTTCTACAAAAAGAAAGATTGTCTATTCGCCTGCCTAAAATAAAGTTACAGGGAAAACTTGGAGACTCCCACTAATAAAATATAAGAGCACTCTCTACTTGAATGCGTCCCGAGCTTAAGCTCTTATTACTCAAAGTTTTTGGCATATGAAGTTCCCAGATACTATAAAACAAAAAAGAGTATCTAACCTAAACTTTTTCTTATTTGTGAATCAAGACTGATTTGATACAGGGGACTAACTTATACTAAGGGCTGCCCGCAGGTTAACCCTACTAGGAAACTTATTGGGCTTAGTATATAACTATACCTCTTGTAATTAAAAATTCATTTTTCTCGCTATAGAGTCTTTTACTACCCAGTAAAGGCTCTCCGAAATCAAGTGAGTAGAAGTAAGGGATTTCACATGGAATTTGTGAGACTTTTGTAAGTTTATACTCCCCTTTTTATCGGGAAAAACCACCAAGCACCCCAATATCTACAGGACCCTTTTACTCTTTTGAGGATGGCTTTAACTGATATCCTTATTAAATACTCTAATACTGTGAGAGATACCCCCCTTTCGCATTCTCGACTTTCCAATAGAAATCAGTAATTTATAAGGGCTCAAACAAAACCCCTAAATTGGCTTTGACTTCACTTTCAACCTCTCATTCAAAACTATAAGGGTCAAGAATTCCCAAATGAAAGATAGTTAGAAAGCGGACCCTTGGAAAAAGAAGAATCATAGCCTTAGTGAAACTCAGCCTTAGGCACATCAAACCTGACTTCAGTCTTTCTTTCTTGACTACTGGGTAGCTTGTCAACTTGTAATATAAGAAGCATACAAGGATCTGGCTTGCTCTTTATCTAAGAACTATTCAAAAGAGATACTAGTGGATACTTTTTTCCTGACTAACCCCTACTATTGATATAGTAAAAGCTAGTTCCATTTAGGGACGCAATGTAATTTAGTCTAAATCTAAAAATAGAGGAATATTTAGAGATATACCGGATCAAAAGGGAATGGAGATAAAAGGGGTTTGCAATATCTTTTTTGTATAGGTATAAGGGACCCGGTTATTTTCCTGTTAACATTTCATGGAATTATATATATTAATTAAATATTTGTACGACTTATGATAATATTAAGGGTTTTTTTCAAAGCAAATACCAAGCATTAATAAGGGATCTTGCATCTACTAGGAATTTCCCTATTAAAGCCCTTTTAAAAGCGCGGAGACTTATTACATACCTAAATAAAAAGTCGAGCGGAAGATTCTACCAAATCGTCCAGGAAAAACTGAATTTATTTAAGGACTTTGGTACTCTTTCTCTTGGTTTTGTATAGAATTTCTTTCTTACTAATGCAAAAGCTTGGTATTATCTGGTTAGGCACTAAAAAAACCTTGGATTTCTCCAAACATTTATATCTGCAGAGCTCTCTTTTTTTGAGTCAGGTAAAGTAGAGAGCGGGGCCTGGTACTTAGAAAAACTATAAAAATGAAACTTATAGATAACCTAATCTAATGTATTTATACACAATAACTTAGACAGGTTTTCATTGAGATACATGAGCAGTAAATACTTTTTATTTCTCCTTAAGATGAAGTTACCACTAATTTAAGGAAAACCGCGAGTAACTTTAGCATGAAACAGTTTATCTTGTTAGCCTACAACTTCTCCTCGAGAGGCCCGCCCCTGCTTCTCTTCACTCGTAAAAATAAACAAAATTAGAGGTTTTTATAGAATACTCTTATAAGTAATTGCGCTCGTATCCGCAATCTTGGTTGTACAAATTGCAAAACTCTTTTTCGCTTTTTAATATATTAATAGTAAGCTATAGGATCCTTTTTCTCAGTAAATCTGGTGGAGAACCCCCCTAAAGGACCCGGGTTTCTAGAGTCAGGTGCTTACATAAATAAAGTAATCTTGAGAAAAAACCCGGTATAACTTTTTGCTAGCCCATGGGTTTCCGGGAATTCCGTGTTTGGTATAATGTAAAATTTTCTGCATTTTAAGAGGCGGTTTTATCTATAAATAATATAGGATTGATCATTTCCTATAGGTCCTATAGAAGAATCTATTAAAGCTTGTTATGAAATTGTAGTTTGTTAAAAAAAGGTATACTTTGGAATTAAAAGCATTTAAAGTGTACGAAATTCAAGGGCAAGGAGCAGCTACTTCAATAGAAGGCTTCTCCGCCCTAAGTAGTATTTTGCAAAAAGAAACAAGGACTCATTTATATCACGCATTAATCCAAAAGGAAATTCTAGTGTTTCTTTTTTTATTAGACCTCTTTTTACTAGGATACAAGCAAAGACCCCTATGTATATGCAGAAACCTCTTAACTTTTAAAAAACAATCTGACTTTCTGACTAGATATAAATAAAGCTCCGAGTCCCGGGTAATACCAAAAAAAGATTATAAAAAGAGTTCCTGTCAAACTAAAAAGCATATACTTCCAAGTTTCGTCTAAACAAAAATAAAAAAAGGGGTACTTAACTACAGTCTTTCCAAAAGCTAAGAGAAGCCTAGGCTTGCTGCCTCTAGACGTAGGTTTGTGCACACCGCTTGTTAATATATCCGCGCACTCTCTAGTATATATAACTTTTTTTGTAATAATTTCTGAAACGTAAGTAGAATTCTTAAAATTTCTTATTATCTTAAATAAAGATAGGGAAACCCTAAAGGGGTTACATTCGACCCACCTACTTTGCGAGTTTGAGGTAGAGAAATTGCTATATATAATTAACCCCACTTTATTGTATAAAAATGAAGTATAGAGTGCTCACGAAAATTGAGCGAAATTCGTGTGGGGATTTATATATAAGGAGTCCCGTATTTTGGGTTACCCCTGCGCTAAAGCTTCTGTCTCATGAGAAAGTGTTTTATTATTATAAGAGGTCTTAAAACTGGGAATTTTTTGACAAAAAGTAAAGGCACAAATCCTGTACTATAGACTATAGGCTTACGCCCCGGCGGTGTCTCCTAACCTAATGGATAATAGATAGAAATGCTGCTTGATTTTCACTGTTCAATTTATTAAGTTACCTGATAAGGAGCTGTAAATAAAGTCAGTTTGTGCTATAGAACGGATCGGACTTTTTCCCTAAAACTTAAAGGGGCCCGTGGTAATAAAAACATGTAACCAAGTTAGTTTTGTATACTTTTTAATGCGAGCTCAGTAAAATGAGGTTACTTTACTCTTGCTCTGTGTTAGCGTATCACTTTCTAAGACGGATTTCTAGTAAAAAGCTTTTTAAATAAGTGAAATAAAATCTCCCACTCTAGTGAAAACCAAAAGAATGTTTGCCCTTCTTCTAGGAACTCGTAATGGGCAGGAAAGGGGCACCCGAACCCTTATTTATGTTTTTATAGAGTCTAGTTTTTAGTTTATGAGAATATAGAAGCCTTTAAAAGAATTTTCTGAGCTACAACCTTGCTTGCAGAGACTTATGCAGTAAAGAAGCCCCATCCAGGTCAGTAAAAATTTGTCTTAGACTTGTAATGTAAATCGCCAATATTGAGCTTATAATCCCAGGATCCTGGAATATTCTAAAAAAATTTTATAGAGTTGTAATAGCACCCTTATAGGGGTGAGTTCTTATTATATTGTAAAAGGGAGACCCGGGCCCAGTATAACTAAAGTCAAACTTAGTACTAAAAGCTAGCAATGCAAGAGAAACCAGGGTTCAACTACAAAGACTTCTTCAGAATTCGCAATAGATTATACACAAAAATCACATATGATATTGGGCAGTGCTATCTTCTAAAACTTGTACTAATATTTAATAAAAAAACTAAACAGGAATTAATTGCCTCTTCCTGGCGGAAACTTTGACTTAAAAATTGAGAACATAAAATCCATTTATTTAACGGGCTAAAGCAGCTAAAATATAACCGATAAATGTACGAGTCCCGAATACCTACTATATTAACACGTTTTAGTTGGATGCGATTCCTTTTTTCTGGGCTAGGATCCGGAATACCCATCTAAAACAATTTAATAGGCCACTAGTTACATAGTATTAGTATCAGAGCTACTAACACCTTATAAATAAAGTAATGGGCTCTTACAACGAGTGCGGGTAAAATCTTATCCACAGTAATTAACCAATAGCTACTCAAGTTAGCCTGTCTAAAATACTAAGATAAAAGGGATGAGGGCTTTTCCTGAAAAGCATAACTGAGAAATTGCTTAAAACTCTATGCACGCGTCGCTTTTCCTAATATAAGATTTTGGGTTTAGTTCAATTGGGGACAAGCTTTCTGCCCCGCAGTTTTTGCTTAATATAACTCATAATTTTATCATATTTTACAGGAACAGATCTAAATCTAAAAATCCGGAATAAATATATAGGGTTCTCTGTCATGTCCCTCACTTTTCGGGTCTAGTTATTGTTATTAACGACGGCTGGGCCTAGAAAGAAATCTGGGCTACTAAAATTTCCTTTAATAAATAAGATTAAGATAAAGTCTAAAAAAAGTAGGACTCCTTAATAAAGCTAGGAATAAGTCGTCATCCTTTTTACATTTTTATACTGTAAGAGCCCCACCTTGGCTTTGATGAATTCTTAACTTTATGGGGTTAGACCGCTCATTTGCCGGGGACTTTCAAGGAAACTCTTATACTTCTTTGTTAAGTAAGGTTGCTTCCCTAGCTGCGCAGCTAGGTGTTTAGAAAGGAGAGGAATATCAGGCATAATAACTGCCCTCGGGTCATAGATTCGAGGTGTATAGTCAGTGAAGTGTGAGGTTAGCTCTTTAGAAAGAGGACTTATTTTGTGTGCAATTTCTTATATATATATTTTATATGTTTTTATTCCAGAAACTTAACCTTATAAAATAAAACCCTTATACTAGAACTTCTGGTAAGGGTAACTGAGGTGTTCCCTAACAGAATCCTTTTATCTTGACAACTTTCTGGATAAAAATATTATAATCTACAGCTTCTTCGCTTGAATACCTTTACGGGTTCTCCTTACTTGTCTTCCGCTCACAGGGTTTTCGCGGAAATAGTCATAGAATTGCTTTATATCAGATATGCTTTGTTTCTTATCGTAGGAAGACTTACTAGCAGCCAACTTTGATTATAAATTTATGACTTTTTTTACTCCAGAGAGGTGTTTAATTCATACTTTTGTCTCCTTATGAGTTTTACTTAATTTAGTTTCACTTTTTAAGCTTAGTTACTTTAGATATTGGAGTTTCGAAGTGGGATATCTCAAGCCTTTTTATTCTCTGAAAAGGTTCTAATTCCTAAGCGTGCCCTGCTTTTCATTTAAATAGAAGGCGTCCCTTTCTAGTAGGGAGTCTTGTGGATGCACTTTTTATAGGGATGTGGTTATAGGAAACTAATAGGAGCGCTTGTGCTTTACTACTTGTTCAACGAAATTTAAGAATACAAAAAGAATTGAATAAGTTTAATAGTTTAGGTTAAAGAGATATAAAGATCCAAAAGTCTTTTAGGATATGCTTTTTACTGGTTTTTGGTTTGGTTAGTTGTTAACGAGTATTTTTGGAACGATACAAACAAGGCAAGGCATAGTACGAAAAAAGAGAGTCCTTCTAAAATCTTACAGCTTTGAAATCACTTAGATAGAAATCCAAAATCTAATCAATTACAGTATTGTCCTTTATCTTTAGAAATGCCGCGGGTTCACGTCTGTTTAGATACAAATATTTAAGAGACGCTACAAGGTAAGAAAGTCAACGGAGGGACTTTATTATTGCAAATTTGGGTTACAGAAATTATGATACAACAAGTATCCTATACCTTTATTCATTTTTTTTAATAAATAAAATAAGTGCCTTAACTAAGGGTCTATTTCCTTTGTTCCAAAAGGGCAACTCCCTCTTAGTAAAACGGGTGTCTAGTCTAAATTAAGTATTAGCATCCAAAATTCATTTAGAGCATGAATTGGATCCGTAATAGCTCCTTACGGAGTGTTACATCCTATTCTAAGCATAAGTATTAAGCAGTTAACAATCCTAGAACAAAGTAGCAAAAAAAGAGAGAAGGCCGGTCAGGCAAAGCCTTCCCTCCCTAATAGACTACCATAAAAGACCCCTTAATATATAAGCTTTTACCTAGTTTAGTTTAATATTCCTAAGGGCTTGCCCTACTTATATTTATTTATTCCTTTATACCTCTATTAATTAAACGTGATCGTAAATTCGAACCTTCTTGATAGGTCATATAAAACTTCTTGTACAGAAACTTTTACATATCAAGATGCAATTCTTTTTTACGGCTTTTGCAGATCCAGTTTTTAACCCCTGAAGGGAGGTATAACTCATAAGACCCTTACTATAAGAGGCACTAGCAACAACAGTAAGAATCGTAAGACTAGGGGAATACAGCAGCTAGGACCCGGAAGCCCTATAATCCTAAAAAGCGGGTTTTGCTATGATAGAGAGTACAAAGGTTTAGAGAGGTATAGCTCTTAAGAAGTTAGTTACAGAAGCCAAGAAAACAACAACTAAAGAAAAAGAAGTTGCTGGGTGTTATAACGTAAGCCGGTATATCTATAATTACTACCCGCATTAACCTCTAAGTTCTAGCCGCTAGGAGTCATGTATGATGAATCTTTATCTTATAGGAACTGACCAATCCTATATATAATATAGAGTCTTTCAAAATGAATACTCTTTTTCACAATACGACACATTCCCGCTCAAGCTCTCATTCATGCGAGTTTCTTGGCTAGCTTTTCTATATTTTTGTTTTTGTCGGTAACGAGTTTTGAGCCTTACATAGTAGCTTGTAATATTGCTGCCTGACCGGTATTCCCTTTTTTCTTCTTTTTCTCTCTTAGAAGCAAGCTCTTCAAATTATATAGTAAAAAAGCCGGTGCTAAATAGCTAAAACGTAAAAAACAGCTTACTCAGTACCCAAACAGCGGATAAACAGCAAGCAGCTTTGGCACTGTCTGATTCCTTTCGTAAATCTATTTCTTTATCTTTTATTGATTTTATTGAAAAGCCTAGCTTGTAAAACCCACGAACTTCACTAAGTGCAATCCCTTTTGAAACTGGAATTCCTAGAGCCTTTCAAAGAGCTAGGCTTTCTTTAGCAGACCTGCTCGCCCTATTTGGAAAACCCTGGATTAGAAGCAAAACTATAAACCTAAAGGGACCCCTTACTTGCTTTCTTAGTCTTTATACTACTCTTTTTCCTCTCTACTACATCTTTGTTGCAGTCTTCATCATCATCGTAGCTCTGTTGTTAGTCTTAGTAGTACTCTTTCTTCTTCTTGTTGTTAGGAGACAATGTATTCCCTAGCTTGTTAGTCTTAGACAAGTTTTTTCTTTTACAAGGAATTCCTCGGGTATTTTATTAAAAGTTAGCTGCTCTAGAATCAGAGGTTTCTATCGAAGTTTCTTTGTATTTTTTATTTCCCGGATCCGGTAATAAAAAGGAGTGTGCTTTTTATAATTTAGAGTCTAGGATAAGTAAATGAGGAAAGACCCGTAAAGTATCCCTTATTACTGAGTTTTAAGTTAAGTTTTAGTTAAAGGCAGCAGGCAAAGTCATTTGTTCCCGTGTTTTTCCGATTCCAGATAATGATAATGCAGCTTGCGTAATAGAAAGAAAATCCTAGTCATTTTACAAGTTATCAGGGGAGCCTCTACTTTTTAGAGAAAAGCTATGTAAAAAGGACAAGGGTTTCCTTTATTAAGGTCTTAGGGATTCCTGTATAGGTTATAGTTCCCTCTATCTCTCAGTTTTCAGTGGAATTTTCATTTAGAGAGGTAGGTTGCATGGGGGTAATCTTCTTTTTAGGTCTTAATTCTTGTAAATAAAGACTAAGAAAAGCCAGGGGATGAGATCCTTTCTCGTACTCCAGAATTGATAGCAGTTATTTTCTTTTCTTACAAGTTAAGTCTTAGGTATTTCCTGTTTTGAGTCTTAGAATAAGGCAAACTCCAATATAGGGATTAAAAAGAAGTTTCAGCTTTGTATCTAATAATGAGGGATATAACTGGATATAGGGTTTTCAAGACAAGGGTATTACAATTTTAGAGAGCTAGGGGAAGAGTAACAGAAGGGAAAGGGTAAAGCTCCTAAGAGTCTATTTTCAGTAAATACAAGGGCCGATAAGGCAGCAAGATACAAAGTAAGCTGCATAAGAGTAAGATACTGATACAGCTAGAGAGGAGAGTTAGGCTTTCAAGAATAAGAGACCTCGCGTAATAGGCAGCGAAAAACCAAAGTGACTTGGATCTGATAAAGATCGTATAAGCGCACAATCTTGACTTTAAAGGCTCATATAGTTCGGAATTCTGTACCCATTTTAGGTATATCCCTACTTGCTTCTTTTTTTTATTCCAAAGTTGTGTTAACCTTTCACCAACTCTAAGTTAGACAACTAGATAAGGTAAAAAAAACAAACGATACTCGAATCTATCAGTCTATTAGGTAGGGGTATTTTCTATATTAAGACTGCAGGGTGTTAATTCCTCTATAACAACTTATTAGTATAATCGTACGCAAGATCGGGGTTACTCCAATCGGATATAAAATTTGAATAAAGATATAAGGACTTCTCTCACATTTCCGTGGGTTTCTATATAATCTAATAAGGTCCGCTACAAGAAGTTTAAATGCTTTTAATTTTCCAGATTTAATTGCAAAATACAACAAGGGTCCCGTCTAGAGTAACCCGTGTATCTGATAAGCTTTGTACTAAACTTTTGGCTGTACTACTCGGGAATTTTAAGGATTGCTACTAAAAAAAGGACTCTTCCTTGGCGCGTGCTTTTACTCGTAACCTACTGATGGTAAACGGACTTCCAGCTATATTTACTTATATGAGGGCTCTTCTCTAGATGGGGTCGCTTGGGATAGGGATAGAAGCGGGACCCGGCTAAAAAATGAAAAAGAAAGGGGCTGATTATTAAAAAGTCATGAGTATAGGCGGGCAAGGCTAAAGTTGGGATGCGTATCCCTTATAGAAAAAAGACTGATTAATGTTCCTATCTAAGAGTAGCCCTCTATTGTCCTACTGAGACAAGTTCACTGGGATTTATACCTAACAAGAATGAAATCGAGAAATGCTTAATAAGCAATATACATAAAAGTACAAAGTCAAAGGCCTTAAGACCCCCTAATTTTTAATCTTTTTACAGCAAAATCTCGTAACCTTGGCTTGATAAGCATATCCGCAGTTTTTGGTTACTTTCTGTGTGATCAAATATAGTTCTGTAGTCAGAATCAAGATAATGCTCAGTCGGTTCTGACGGTAACAATTTTTCGGAGGCATATTATGAATAACTGGGAGGAGTCCAAAGAATAGGCTTGATTGAGTGAGGACTCATTTATAAAAAACCTTAAAAATGAAGGGAATGTATTATGATTTAGTTTTTGAGACTATAAGATTTTACTAGTAACAAATTAAACAAAATGTTATTTCATATGAATCAAATAGCTAATGGCAGTGTTTTACTATTTATTGTCCACCGATCTATAAACAGTAATTGATGGAATAGCAATGAACGTATAACCCAAAAATCTAATCTAGAACTTACTATAAATAAATTCGACAATCGAGAGCTAGTATAGATTAGAATCTAGAGTAACCCGATCCACTTATGGGTCCCTACATGAAAAGAATTTTCACTTGAGAGAATTTAGCAATTCAGCTTTTCTTTCGCGAATCCGATATGTATTTTTTTATAACAACTAGAGGAGGTACCTTTTTATTACTTGAAACTTAGCCATACACATGATAAATAGATAGTAAGGGTGGGGATGCGCGAAACTACTTTACCTTGTAAAAAGCCATTGCGGATTGTACTAAATCTCTCAATTTCAACTAATCAACGAGACCTCTTTTTGAAAGAGGCATAAAAATAGAGTTGGCTAAAGTAACAAAAGCGAATTCTGTTATAACTCTCTCTTCGGTCAGATTTGAGTAGTAAAATAGCATAGGTAAAGGCGCGCAGGCAGATAGCATGGAATTTCGAAGTAACTTAAACCCGAAAGAAAAAAGACTTGTACAAAAAGCAAAACTCCCGTATTGCTTTGATGAACCTATAACTCTTGCCATAAGAAGGTAGGGCTGTTTAAATATTGGAATAGTCCTGATAATAGTTCCATAAAGATATACGCATTACGTATAGGTTATCCCGCTGGGGTTTGCGTTTTATCTTCATTTCCTAGTAGGCAGAGTTCTCTTAGGAAAAGTTTTGCTTGCAGGGAATCCTCGTTAGCATCCTAACCCCTGCGATAAGGTTATAGGATAAAGCCGCTAGAGCATAGGTACGTTTTACTAGAGCTTGTAATGAAAAAGTCCTACATATTCATATTCTTTAATAAAGCGAAAAAAGCTATAAAAACTTCTTATAGATAGAAGTGGCCAAAATCTCGTGATCAACCTGCAATGGAATAGGCTTCGAAACCGTTAGGCTTAAATAGTATTCTGATGTCAGCTGTTGTAGAGTAAATATACCCTATCGGGAAAGCAAAACCAGACTGCTTTGGTTAATCCAAAAATCACTTAGACAGAAATAAATAATTATATTACTAATTCTTCTGTAGAGTGTATGCTCTTAAATGAAGTCAAATTTCCTAATATTGTATCAAAGTGGATTTAACACAAAATTCGCGAGTTCAAATCTCGACACTTTTCATATGCTTCGTGAAAATTACCTTATATAAAAGTTAAGTTTGAAGCAAAGTACAGAACTTTTTTACGAATTAATCCGATAGTGCCCTTTTTTCAATTACGTTGTATATAATACTCCATGAAATTTTCGATATTAGAAAGCTTTGCTTTTCCTTTTTGAGGGTTTCATCAAAAAAATCTTGATCGAGAGTCTAGGGTATTACAAGCCGGTTAAGGAATCAATAAATCCTGAAGTTTACTCATTACTGACTAGATTAAGACTATACTCTTAGAGAGGAGGGCGCGGCGATAACGAGCTTAGAAGAGTTTAATTTAAAAGGATTCCAGTAATAAATAAGAAAAATGACACCATACGCAGATCTGACTCTTAGTCCATTCAAGAGCTTTGTTGGGATACCTTACCCATAGTTAGTAATTTCTTTTCTGATTTAAAAACCTCCATAGAAAAAAAGGGGCTCCTTGTTTATACAATTAGTACAAAGAGTTTGAATTTTTATGCAGATTCGTCAATTATTTCTACTTATACAAGGCATCCTCGATTCTAACAAATTTTAGTACTGCCCCGGATGAAGTGCAAAGGCAATAATATATAAAAAGGACAAAGCTACTGCCTTCTTCGAGAAACCCGGAATTAAAAAGGAATTGAAATCACTTAGATAGAAAGAATCCGCAATTATACCTATATGTACCTAGCTGGTATAGTATGCTCATTTATCTGATATATGAACGAATGACAAAAAGACTAGTAGGACGGAGTAAATTAATATGAAATGCCATAGGTTCGAATACGCTTAACGAATCCTTTTTAGGAAGGCTTAGAAAGGAAATCCACTGAGGGAGGCAGTCAAAGTTACTTTCTGAAAACTTTTCGTGCAAGCAGTTCTAATACTCACGGATCCGAAAGATTTTCGTTTGCTTTCGGTCAAAAAGGGGTTTTTAAGTCTTATAATCTCATCAGTTAATCAGTAACCGCGAGAAATGACTCTAACTAGACCTAGACGCAGGAAGACTCTCTAGATTCATTTACCTTGTAGCAAACTCTTGTACTAGAGGCTCGGTCGACAGCCCTTTATAAGTAAACTTATATCTTGCTTTTTTTACTCTACGATTAGCTTTGCTTTTGTTTTGTAAAAACTTTTACCTAACTAAAAGCATTGTTAGAAACTTGGCTGAGCTAGGATCTTTTACACGTAGCCTAAACCTTTATGTGCGGGATTACGAACCTTCGTTTTAGAGATAGTATAAAGTACTTTGCTAAGCGTATCATTGATAAGTAGTATTCGGATAACTAGATTCAGTGGAATCCCCCCTTTTTTAGCGGGCCCCTGATAAGGGAGACTTTTGACTTTAGAGAGACTCGAATTATGCAAAAGTTAGCCAGGTCATTTTTAGAGTCAAAATAGAAATGAGAAAGAAATAGGGAATCCTCAAAAGCTTGATTTTCATTTTTTAGGTACAAGTGTACTTCGACACGGGAATTTTCTACTATTTAACTGCTAAATTCAGAACCCTTTTAGTTATGTTTTGAGAAGAGGTAGACGAACAACCTACGTGTGTTCTTTGGCTTTAGAAGGTGGAGGGGCTAAATTCCTTTTTGTTTCAACAATGTACAGGATTCGTAGGAAATTCTGTGAGTACGAAGTTCATTAGCTTAGAAGTCAAAAAGCTTGATTGAAAGATTTGTTCTTTCTTTTTGAATTAGTGCAAACTTGTAGTTGTGTGTCAAACATCACAGCTCGGTTTTTCCCTTATACATTTGGCTGACAAAGAGCGGGATAACCCTTAGTTTACGGGTTTATTAGTATTACCCTAATTAGGCAGACTTAAGCGAAATGTACACTGGTACAAAAAAAGAAGGATTGCGTATGGGCTCCCGAGGAATTAAATACTTTAAAGAATACGGTAAAGGTTTTACTAATAGGGCATAACTAACAACTTTTAGTAAAGGAAAACAAAGAAATTTTATATGGATACTTGTGCGCGAACACTAGGAAGCTTGCACTTAGAGATATTAGCTAGACACTCTATTGCGGAAAACTCCCTATTACATAATATTAAAAGCTATCATATTCCTTAGTCCTTAGTTCGAAACCTAGACGACTGCCCCTTAGTATTAACGGGGAGCCCTGGAATACCAAGCGTATTTTTAACCAACCGCTTTGTTTATCTAAAATCTAAAAAAACGAGGGGTTGTAGCCTAGAAATAGTAGACTCTTTAGAGAGAATTTTATCCTCTACTTTCTTAAAGCTAGTTGCCAAGGTGGTACCCCTTACAGTATACCGTAAAAAGAAAAGGGTGTCCTTAAGTCCCCGAAAAGATGTAAAGTAGGGAGTCGTGGCACATGTGTTTTCAAACCCTTTCCATGTATATATATATTTTTTTGCTATTTCTCAGTCTTAAAACTTAAAAGTCGAACTTTTTTAGGATTCTTGTATAGTACTCCCATTCCGTACTAAGAGTGCTTTGTGTTGTCCTTTACAATGTATACAATAGAACTTTACTGCCTTACACGAAAGAAATTCGAGGAAACTTCTTGACCGGCAAAAGGTTTGTACTTGAGTTTACAGATCTCCCACGCCTTCTCAATATCTATTAGCTTTACTATCCATATTCTAGACCCTTAACTAATCACTCTTTTTTTGTTCTAAACTGCCTGCCAATAAAAAAGTTCGACTTTTAATATAACATAGAACTTGATACCGAACGCTCTTCTCTCATTTACTAATCCAAGATCCACCTAAAACGTAATAACCCTTTCAAAACTAATTGAATGGAACTTGGGTTATCTTTTTAAGATTACGGCCTTTCTTATCTTATTCATTGTATATAAAATGTACTTTTTAACGACCTGTAAATTTCCTCGGCCCTACCTATGCTTAGACTTCTCCTATCGTATAAATTTGGCAGCCTATCTTTCTTTTTTAATTTAAGGTCCCTTTATAACTAAGGAATTTCCTCGCAGAAAATCAGACTAGAATCATAACTTGAACTAAGGTTAGGTCCTGTATTGCCGCCTGGATCAGAGCATGCTTTATTTATGCTTAGGTTGAATTTTCTTTTTCAAAAATCTCTTATTAATTGTTTGTAACACGTATTTTGATTATTACTAAACCCTTAAAAAGAACAAAAATTGCATAATCATAATATTGCGCTTTTAACTTTATAGAGTATCCTGTGCTTGTAAAATTCACAAAGGTATCCCTCAAAGGGCAGGAAAACCTATGGATAACGCCTTACCTGTATATGTATAACTTCTAATAAAGGAGTCTTTAGGAATCCATAGAAGTCCTTTTACTAGAATTAAGTTCAGTTTACCTTCTAAAGAACTAAAAAAATAGAGTCTAGCTCAAGAGTCTGTACGAAGTGTAAGGGTGCTTTGGGTGATAGCCTTAAAAATAACTTGTATTGCCAAAGAAACAAAAATGAACTTTAGCAAGAGTATAAGAGCAAGCTAACCCGCATTAGAAACATGAAATTTCCTTTACTAGAAATTCTTGACAAACAATTTACAATTGAAAGCCTCCTTTTACTAGAGGCCCTAGTTAATAAAAGGGTAATTTGAGAGCTAGATTTAAATAAAAACCCAGCTTAATTAAAGGCAAGCACAATAAAAGGGTATTAACCCTTTTAGAATTACCTTCGGTCGTGGGTTATAAAAACCTTAAGAGTCGAGCAAGCGGGTAGGTAGAAGTGTTGGCTAGTAGATCCATTTAAAGTAAGGCCAGAAACAGATAAAGCTGACTCAAAAATTCCTTTGTGTAAGGATAAATCAAGTTCAAAAAAAGGATCCGGTAAATAGAGTAAGCTTGAGGGATTCCTGTTAACGGAACTTCCATATTTTATATAAGCTACTTGTGGCATTCCTTAGAAAGGTACTGCGTAACTCTTTCTTGTAATATAAATTAGTTCTTGCTTAAACTTAAAAAAGGATATTGGGGCGTAGATTCCATTACTAAATAGGTATATACTGAACCTCTCAGAAGTCTTTTTTACTCATAAAATTGAGGTCAATGAAGTCATAAGGATATAGAATTTGTATTACTATAAATATAACAGAGGTTATTTTACTCCCTTAGCGGGGGTTGGAGATGTAAAATAGATGTAAAAGCAAAAATTTATAAGAGATACAACGACAATGTTATAAAGTACAAAAGTATGGAGGTAACAAGGCTTTTCTTAAGCAAAATACCTTTTATTAATTGGAATTACTTCACCCCCACGATCTTTGACTTATTCAATGCTTTTAGCTACTTGTCTAAGGTAAGGAGTCCAGAATAAGAAAGATTTATATTATTAGTTAAATATGGATTTGCTGCTAGGGAGCTGTTAAAATTTTGTAGTTTTTAGGGTTTAACAAACAAACACTATCCTTTTATACAACAATTGAGGGCTCCCCGCCTTTTATTTAAAAGTAAATACCTAAAGTCAAAGAAACTCACCTTTTTCTAGCTCTATCTCTGGGCAGTTTAAAAACGAATGCCCGAAGTAGTACAAAATGCTGCTAGGCCCTAAATTCTTCCCTTAGAGTTGATTTCTAGTGTTGTTTCCTTAATATTAGCCTAAAATGCAAAAGAATTGCGCTGATTATTGAAGAGCTTCTCCTATCTCAAAGCTAGCTAAAACCATTCTTCTCTTCCTTCGTTTCAGGAACCCCCTTCTTTTTGTAATAATCCAAAGAGGATAAGCATAAACCTTTGAGTTTCCACCGGATGAGACAGTATTTTATTTCAAACAGGAATATAAAAGCGCCGGGATACACCTGTCAAATTTGTATTTTCGTAAAGTTGAGACAAGGTGCAAAACTTTTATGTCTTGTAAGAGGTGCACTCTCTTTCTAGGAGTGGTAAGTTCCCATAGGAGAAATTTGATAATGTCCAGTAAAGTAAATTTTTAGGCTGTGTATTCTATTATAGTGTAGGTAAAGTTTGAAATTATGTTCTTTAAAGGTAGAGCTGTGGAAATTCGTGCAATAAGTTATGGGAATTCCGCCACTTCTTAAGGACAAAATTGGGTTTGATTTTGTAACCCTTAGAGCTTTTATTTTTACCCTTTTCTTGCTGGATGCACTAGTACTTCTATCTACATAAAGTGTTTTTAGTTCTGTACACGTTATTTTAATTTAAAAAGAATCCCCTCGATCCAAGTTCTATGCAAGAGGTAAACCTGAGTCCTCGAATTTGCAGTTAATTATTTTCTTATTATATACAAAGCAAGCTTCTCCGCAGGAACCTCTTGAGTAAAAAGAAAGTACCCCTGTAGAAAACAACTTCTGCTAGGAATTTTAATAAACAAAGTCCGACCGGGGGCCTCCAGTAATTAAAGCCTCCTACTCTTTTTTTACTACCCCTAAAGTAGTACAGGAACTCTTTTAAGAGCTTTTTCATTTCAATTTCCCACTGCGCAGCTGTGATATAAATTTTCTGTTTGTCATGTGGTACTTTCTTTTATAGGTTAGAGCGCCCCTTAGGTTTTTAGAAAATGTATGTAGTTAATTTTGTTATACTAAAGAAAAGAAGCTAAGTTCCACTGGTCCTCCAACTTATTACTATGTAAAATAACTAGAGAGCAAATAAAGGTGTAACTTTTGTTTGAACTTTTTTATATAATATATATATATAGAGGATTTGCAGAGCTCTGCGCTCAAAAAAAAAGAAACCAGGACAGAACTTTATCCGCTTAAACCTTTTCTGAGGCTTGTTGTGAAGCTATTCCCCCAAGATTTTTTTAGTATGAAATTCCTAAATACTTTAAACAAACTGGGTAAGCTGGATCTTCGCAGACTAGTAGGAAAGCTCCCCGTTAAAGAGTTTCCTTTTTAGTTTAACATGAGATTTAGTTCAACTTCATTTATTTTCAACGGGTTTCTACAAGGGTAGGATCCATAAACAAAACAGGGTTAGTTACAATTTGCTCTAAAAAGTTTTAAAGGTTGTATTTATCAAATAGAAGAGTTTCTAAAAGGTCTGCCCTTTAGAAGTTTACATAAGGACAATGTCAAAGACTTCGCTTTCCTTGGATAAAGAGCCTATAACTAGGTTTTTTAGGTTAGCCTTTTAAATCACGTCAAATCCCTGTATCCAAAATAAGGATTCTTGCCACCCATTGAAATAGAGAAGAGTCTTTGATTCTATTCCACTTAGGTAAATGATCATATAGTAAAACCAGGTATCCTACTAAAAGAACAAAAAATATGTTAAGAAAAGTTTTTGATCTCTACTCTAAACCCTGAATTGGTAATCCAAGTTTGATAAAGCAATTACTAACTAGTGAGGTACATTAAAAGAATTATTATACAAAAAAAAGGGACTCCAGTAGCGAGCTCTTAATCTAATCAGAAGTTCATTCTCCAAAAAGGATTGAGTAGTCTATAATTGTAAATAGATAGAGGTATTGTAAATAAGACTAAATTAAGTTGAGTTATTATAGAGTCTGTCAAGCAAGGAGATACACTAGGGTGCGTTTAGAAGGAGCTTCGTAGTCTTCTTTTTTAATAAGATCGAAATAGGGCCTTAAGTTGTTTACTTGTGATTACGAGAGCACCTGTTTTAGAGATTTGTTAGGCATTAATATCTGAGCTGCCTAAAAGCTTTCACGAGAGGGCCATACCCTGCGGTTTCAGAATTGGGTCTATACCTTTATTAATTGAAGTCATTTGCATGGGCAGAAGAACTTGGATAGTACTCATTTTCTCAATTCTTGGACTTCTGAATTAGAAACTGCGCATGCATCTGGACAAAAGAGTAGACTTAGCTTCTAGGAAAACAAGAATCCATAAATCGAATAAAAACAAAATTCTGAGCTAGCTATAGCGGATAGTGAAAATATCAAGGAAACCCTGTAAATAAGTATCTGACCAGTACCCTTCTCTTGGATATAGCCCTAAACAAGGCCCTAACAAGGATGATTTTTTGATAAAATATACCAAAACTCAACCTCGACCCAGAAGAATTTTAAACGAAAGAGAGCCCTAAAAACTTTTTCAGATATAATTATGATGCGTACTCCTATATTTTTTGTCATCACGAATTCTAGTAGTAACCTTGTAAATTGGCTTAAAAAAAGAAATTGAGAATAGGGGTCTTGTATACTTAGAATTATAGTATAGTTTTCCTTGGGAAGCGAAGGTAATGTAATTACTATAGGAATGTGGTGTATTATAAAGCTCGTTTAAGGTCATAGAACCAGAATAGTATTTAATAAAATAAGGTGCTCTCTAGAAATTAAGGTTTGGCCTAGCAAAAGGTTGAAGGGTATTACTCAAGAGGCCTTAATCTAACGAAGAGTATAAAAAGGACTTTTGTTTGATTTGTAAATAGGCATACAGGTCTCTGAAATAAAGTAAGAGTTCTAGGCATAGGAGTTGATCTGCTTCCTGGTATGCTAAAGAGTTTAGACAACCCTATATTCCTGTATTACTAAGTAATTGCTATAGATTTTTGGCGTATCATATAGAGGTCCGTAAGAGTTGTCTTGAGAGCTTGTCATAAATGAATTTGTTGTAGGAGTATTTGTTTCAAATATTGTGCTGTACGCCTAAGGTAGGCTTATGCCAATTCCTTTTTAATTTAAGCGAATAAGTTCACTAAACTTTGTACAAGTGGTAAGAATCCTAATTTTAGTCAAGGAAAAGCCTTAACAACTAAAGGAATACCCTCCTTAGAAAGCCAGGGAACAAAAATGACAAAGAACTCCTCTTTCGTGAGTTCCTCAAGATAACAAGAATTTTTCTATAATTTAGCTCTAATAGCTAAGATTTCCTTCATTTTATCTGCCTTTACTATAAGGATAAGGAATTGAAAATTCTTAATTAGGGGATAGTTCCAAGGGTCCGAGGGAGAGTGGGAACTCGAGGAATAGCTGTTTTAGTAGTAGTACACAAAAGGGTGAGTTTCTTTAGCTTATTAAAAAGATAATCTAGGAGGATAGTGATCCAAAAACCTGCTCTATTTCTGTTATGTCCTTAAATCGAGTTTTCGATTGGGTTCTAAGTTATCTATTTTTTGTTTAGCTTTCTAGGCAGGAATTTGGTTACAAAAAAGCAGGTTCGAGTCCTACATTATGGGAAACCCTTTTGCGATTGCAGATTATAAGCCAAATAAAATTCCTTGTACAACAGCCGAGGATATTCATTACTAAGGCTAGGCCCTCAGTATTTAAAGGAAAATAATTGACTTTTCTAATAACTTTCTGTCCTTTATATTTATTTGGCAGCTGGAGCTTCTTCTTATAAAACAAAAAGTAGTCAGTTTATCCAAGTTTGTGAATACTTTGTTCGAGAAGCAGAGACCTTTAATAAAAGTATACCTTATTCTAGGGTTTTGAAATGAAAAGGAAGACTTTTTGACCTAAATCCGCTTTACTTTATTTGTAAAAAAAGCCCCAGTGAAATTCAATTTGTAGGAATAAACTCTACCTTTATTTTTATAGAATAGCAAAGAAAGCCCCACCTCAGGATAAAAACCTACTCTTGCCCGGTCCTATCGGGCGGGTGTCTTCTACTTTAAGGCCTGGCTGGGTATACCTTAATTAAAAGGAGTAAGAATGCATTTTTCTATACCTTCGTTGAATATAATATTAAAAACTTTTTATTAAACTTTGGTTTAGCTCTAACTAAGGCCGGACCGGATTTGAATCCCTGTAATTTGGATTTACTTTTGACAAGTGCAAGCTTGATTTATTTAGTCGACTAAGATAATATTTTGCTTCTCAATTTCAGGAGTACTTGTAATTATTTTCTTTGTCTAAGTGATTTTAATTCTAACCAGCCCCCTAATATAACCCAACAAGAACAAAATGAGTTTGCAGTTGCAAGAGAACTCTCAAAGGAAATCCTAAGTTAGCTGTAGGGGAGGTCAAAACTAAAAACCAATCCTGGAAGCTGTAATAAACTTAAGGAAATAAAACAGATACAAAAAAAAAGCCTTGTACTTACTAAAATCTTGCTTTTAACTAGAATAAGAAGGGTCTATAAAAATTTTTCTTTTCTATAACGCATTTATTTTAAGGCAATCCCGTACATTTAGGGCAAGAAGGGCCCTTTTAAGGGTAAAATCGAAGTCAGAAACTCTCAAATAAACAAACTAAGGAGGAGTGTAGCTAAGCGGTAAGGCACCGATTCATATACATATACAAAGGTTCAAACCCCTATTACTACAGCATAAAGACACACCAGAAAAAAACATATGATTCCTTTTTCACGAGATCTCCAAGTGTTTTACATGCATTTCTGAGATTGTAGTTATATCCTCGATTTTTATAAGGTATAAAGACTCTTTTTTTTTAATAAGTTCCTGTCTTAGTTTTTGATATAATAGACATTACTAGACTCTCTAAAGTCTCCTTTAGAGAGGTCCCCCCTTTTTAAGAAGCTACTCTTACCGTAAATTCCTTATAAAGTAGATTTGCACAATGTTTTTTATTAAGTGTATACTTTTGACCACTTTCTTTCGCAATATCCTTTTTGAGTGCAAAGTGAAGTTTTATATTGATATCTAGTTGAAACCAAGATTTTAGTCTTTATCTTTGTAAGAGATGCCCGCAGTTGGATTACTAATAAAAAGGATTTTGCCCAGATTATGAATTACCTTACTTAACTTGGAATAGCAACTTAGCTATAGGAAACTCCATAGAATAACTAAGGAGGCTCCTTTATTTACTAGTGCGGCTCTTTAATGGGGAGCTTATCTATTATAAAATTAAGTCATATTTGTCCCTTCTCTAAAGTGCGCCTTAACTTGTTCCTTATAAAAACCCCACCTCTATGAAAGTGCAAAAACGTAAAATATATCCATTTACATTTATCTTAGACCCGGGCCAAGCTCCAGTGTTAATTCCCTATTTTATAGGTTTTTCTAGAATAGGCATTCAGATCGGAGTTATAGTTTAGGTCTTTTTCTCTTTCAATCTGGTTTGTTGCTCCTCTAAAAATGGAGCTGTGTATAGATATAAGGTTTTCATACTTCTAGAAAGCACTCGGTACTAGGGTCGTAGAAAATCCCTTAAAACCATAAAAGGGATTTCGCAAAAAAATAACTTAACCGTAAAGGGGCGGAAACACTTAGATTTTTTTTTAAACAGAAGAAATTGTCTCGCCACATAAGAGGTTTATCTATTATCTCGCAGTGGAGCAGTTCAAAATATGGGTCAAGCCTCGTATTGAACTAACGTTTCTAATAACTTTTAGGCATTCATTATAACCCTGCCTAAGGGCCCTTTAATCATTCTTTGTGACTTATTTATATTTGTATTCCTGATCCTGAATAAATCTCCTGCCAAAAAAACTTCCCTTCTTAATTTAATTACATTACCTTATCTTTCTTTCCTTGTTAACTAGAAAACTTGGGGCCAGCAGCAGACATTAACAAGATACCCCCTTCGCTCCCAGCAACTTTCCCGCTTTAAACCAAAGAAACAGGTAACTCCTTACTCTAGAGTCTTTATATCCAGGAAGTCCTTGTACCTCAGAATTACTACTTTCTTAATTAGGAATTAAGTAGTAATAAGACTTAAAAAGGACCCCTCTAAAAACTCCGAGTTCATTCTATTTGAAATTTTTCTTTTTCGGCAGGACCTTGTAATATAAAAAGATCTGAGACTAAAGAGCTGTTGTTTTGTCAATACCGTTACCGTAATATACAAGAAAATTGAAAAAGGGGTTGCTTAATCAAAGGAAATACTACTAATTGCTAAAGAGCTTGGAGTACTTAAAAGGTTTCCTTATAGCGTATAACTCTCAATTTCTTTCAGGATTTAGTGATGTAAATTAATTCGAGACACCTGCTTTTCTCTATTGATAAGTAGTTACAAAAGCATTCCTCCCCATATGTTAGTATACCGAGATCTGGGCCCTTCTTTATATATAGAATAGAGAACGGGTTTTCTAGTACTGAATTTCTTCGGAGTCTTCTTATCTCAAGCTGCTTGGATTGGATTTTAACTCACAGTCATTGGGTTTAGAGGGCTCTTTTAGTTACCGCAGAAAGAAACTGGGTAACTCTCAGGTAAACTGGGGTATTCTAATCTAGATTCTGGGCCTACTAGAAATTTCTAATACCTGGACTTTTACATAAAGTTTTGCGCCATGGATTACCATACATTTTCTTACTAAAATTGCTTGTATTCCGTGAGTCTGCTTCCTCGGGAATTCCCTCTAGTTTTTTCTTGCTCACCAACTTGACAAAGCAAAAAGTAAGGTAGTTTTTAGCAACTCCGCGGGTATAATTTTATTTTATACTAATTTTTTAGTAGTTAACACAAGGTAATGTAATTACTTGCGCTTCTAGTTGTTTACGTTTTGAATCCTAGCAGCTTGGCAGTAAGACCGGGTATTTCCGCAAGCTAAAGGGGGCCCTAATTGGTTGATACAGGTTTATCACTTTCGAAAAGAATTTTGATTATAGCCCCTAGTACAGCAAAAGTTATGCTTTCACCCTGCCAAGTCAAGAAAGAATTACTTATATAGAATAATTTGAACTCTTTTCTTTATGGCAATACTCTTTTGTAAATACTTTCTACTTGTTTGGTAACAAAGTTCTTATTTTATAAGCTTGCATATTACCTCGGTGTCTATAGTAGTGCCCCTTATTACACCCTCTTTAATTTTAGCTTTAGCGCCAAGATCCCCAGGTAGAAATCCAATTTAGTCTCTAACCGACAGGGTTAAGCAAATTTATACATAAAAGGAGATCCTTAGGAGTTACAATTTCAATTATGAGGAGTACTTATCTTTTGGAAATACTATATCTAAGTATGCGGAAGGAAACTTTACAATTACTGTTACTGTATATTTAGATTTTCTAGAGGATCCTTTTAAATCGGGAACCTTGTGCCTTTAAGAAGGGATTCCCTTTTAGAAAAAGTTCATTATAAATTATGACCCCTGCTAGGAAGTCTTGTATAGCTTGTGATATATTTGTATGCCTAATCTCTCGAGCTTTTAGGGGAGGTACTGAGGAGCCGTGTTGAGCTTTTTGACAAGGGGTTCGCTTGTCTTGGTAGGACCTTTTCGTGGATATTTTCTATTTCTTGGTTTAGAAATGCGAGGTCGTAAATCCCCGAGATGTTTTTTGAAGTAACCCGAGCTTAAAACAAAGAGCTTGTATTCTTACGAAACCTAGTATAAAGAAAAGGGTCTAAACAGAATTTATATAATCTATTTAGGAGTATCCTGTCTATTTGGGATTAATTTACTCAACAAGGATTTTTCTTCTTTTTATTTATTATAGTATCTCTAGCTCTGCACACTTAACGAGCACCCCCTAAGATATTTCCCTGCGCTACTCGGCTTTTCCTTTTCAGGCTTTACTACAACTTCCTGATACCAGCCTGTATCCTATTTGACTTTTGTCCAAAACAGGAGAGCTTAATCTTCGAAAATGGGCGGTGCGGCTAGCTAAACTTCTGAATAATAAATCTTAAATCCAATAGCAGAGTAGTGCCCTACTTTTAGTGTAAAGGTTCCTAGTATACTATGCTAAACTCAGTCGTTCTGAAAAGAAAACCTCGCGTCCCCTATTAAAAGGGGTCGCTTTAGCTTGGTTATGTTATATATCAAGTTTGAAAAAGTAAAGTATCGCGTACATCTTAACTATATAGAATATCCTTTTTATAAAAGTCTACGAAATCCCTTTCTCTTAATATCAAGTTACCTGAAATCTCAGAGTAATACAAGACTCCCTATTATATCCCGAGTGATTCATTTTTATAGTATAGATTCATCCCTTAATTTTTGATCAAAAATATAGGAGTTCCTGTGCTACATAAATTCAAATGTTGTCTAGTTTTCAAAAATGTGTAAAAACAAAAAGGAATGAAATTTAGTACTGTACTCGGATAAGTAAACTCTAGCTCTATGAGTTTGTGAGTTCAATCGCTTTTAGATAATTCCTAGTTAATGTAGGAAAGATGAAGGGGGCTATTTTAAGTAAATATTTAATAAAGCTCACAAATATAGTTATAAAAAAAACAACTCTTTAGTCTTGTCTCAAACAAAGTTTAGACCCAAAAAGAATGCCTTAAGAGCTTAATCTCCCCTAATGAGTTTCATTAACTAATATTAGTATTTTCCTACTATATACCGGGATTTATAATAAACATAAAAAGGGTTTTTGTTTGACTCAAACTAGGAAGCAAATAGGCAATAAAATCTAAGTAATCCGAGTGTATTATAGTAAGTGTATACTAAGAGGGAATTCCCTTCATTTGAAATACGATATTAAGCTTAGCCGCATTCCTTTATTTATTATATAGCCCTTTTCTCTGTTCTTAGTTAAGAATTGCCTTATATATATATATATTAGTAAGAGTAGAATTTTAAATAGTATAAGAAGTCTTGAGAATCTTATTCCTTTATAGGGAACCCTATTAGGATATATGGCTTTCACTTTTAGAGAGTCCTTGAAACTATAACGTTCCCTATTATTTATTTCATAATTTCATAGAGGACCTCCAGCCAGTAAAAGGCTTCATAAATATAGGAGGAAAATATCTAAATGACTTTCATAGATGTACTAGCTTTCCTTAGCCTATAATGGAGTGCTTGTTCTCATTTTTCCGGGTTGGGATATCGCTAAACTGGGGATTGATTTCTAATAAAGTGTATTAAATATACTTGGTTCTAATCAATGAAGAGTACTTATTCTTGTAAATTAGAAATTAAGGAGAGGCTTTTAAAAATATGTAAAACCTAAGGAAATCCTGTAATTAGTTTCAATTTTGAAGAGAAAAAGACTTGATGTATACAATCTAGAGTATTCTACTAATTACAAAGGGCAGAAGAAGGCTTATATTAAATTGAAATTGAGGTAACTTTCCTTAGAATAACTATAATTAAGAAAGTCTAAGTCAGAACAAAGACTTACTTTTACTTATAAGAAACTCCCACAATTCTAGCGGTAATTGACTCCCCTTCTTATATCTTCTATTCAAACAAACAGGGATAAACAAGAGTCATTACAAGGATTTATAAATAGGGACTTTTTTACTTCCTAAACTACTATAAGACTTTCTTGGAATCGTTATTTTGAGTATTTAGCAGCTGCATTTATTACTTTCGGTATAACTCCTCTAAATCTCTTAGGGTTTCTTAACTATTAAATACCTGATAAACGAGCGCCTATTTCCTTTCTTATTACAGCAAGCTCCAGTATTCCTTAAACAAGTGAAACAAGATTCAATACTGTAAAGGTTTTTTTAATACATTTTTGTAAAGAGGACTTCCTCCCTGTTGAGCGCAGCCTGTCAAGGTATTGAACGAATAAAATTGTGCAGTATTCAAATAATTTGTGGTTCCCTAGTCGTTTTTGAATTATCAGGGCCCAACCAAAGTGGATGCTATACATTTAAATCTTTCTGGCCAAGAAAAGTAATTAGAGACTTATAAGCAGAAATTAGAAACTCGTTTTATATATAAGTTATGTCTGAGTACACCTTTTTAGATGTTTAAGAAGCCAAAAGGAGTCTAAGTTTTGCTTGTTGATTGAAGGATTTTCCGCGTCCTATGTGCAGGAATACCCTTTTTATTACGGGTTTTAAATTTCTTTCCGGCTTTATAATATAAAAAGGGACGCATTAACCCAGCTAGTAGACGGAATTCTTAATTTCAGTTATATCTTGTAAGTGGCATTTAATTCCTTATTTTTCTTAGCACCCTACTTGCAGTTATTTTCCCGTAAAAGTAGTCTTTACTTAATGGATACACTTTTAGAAATAGAAAAACTCGCGTTGAGTTGATAGAGGATTATCTACGTATGTGGTATACAATTTATTAGGCATTCCCCTCTTTAGCTAGTTACACCGAACAAGGGCCAAGGAAATTTATAGATAAAAGGGTATCCAGAATATTAATATTCGACTTGTACAGTAAGTGACTCCTATTTCAGTTCCAAAGGATGTACTTCTTCTAATTCTAACCTACCCTTGTTGTAATATGTAGTCAGGATAGGATGACCCCAAGACTCTTTTAGTTTACGGGGCTTGCCCTTTAAGAATACCGATAAGAAAAGTCCTGAAAAAGACTACAAAAATGAGACTTTTCGGAACTCTTTTTTTTAGATAATATACATCTCCAATTACACACTCTAAACTTAGTTATCCCCGATAGGTGCCTATAGACAAACTTCAGAATTAGGCTAGATATATGTCTCATTGTAATTAGACTTGACCAAAAATTGTACTCTTTCTAGAATTTGGAATATTCGCAGCTACTTTCAAAGCTTTTTAGTGGAAACTCGTATGTATTCTTAGCAGACACCCCTTGTGTCATTTATAGATATCCCTTACCAAGCTTGTCCTTAAAAAATTAGAGCACGCCCTATTAAATAAAAACAAGGAATATAGTTCTTTTGCAGGAGTTGACGAAAATACTTGTAAGTCAGGGGTTCCTTGCATTTTATTTGCGGTCTTTTGCAAAAGTCCAACAAGGGCTTTCTGGGACAGGTTTTGTACTTATGAGTAGGAGATTCCCGAGGGCTACTTTTTAAGTTTTAACCGGGGTTTCATTACTATTTCTAGTAGTAAAGTTACAAACTTTAGAGGACAAGAGCTTACGGGTCTTCTTTTAGCAAAAGCTCGAGTTTATTAAGGGTTAAAACCTTCCCAGGGCGGTCTAGTAACTCGTAAAGTAATATAAAAAAACTGGCTTAGTACTCTGCAGCAAGACTTGTAGCTAAAATTCCTACTCTTTTTAATTACGAAGGATCATAAACTAGAGAAAACTTCAGTCGTGTTTTTAGTAAAGGTAATAAGGAAAAAATCTTATATCACAGCACCGCAAAGCCATACCCCAGTAATTCTAGCTAGTCTAATAAAAGTCAAATCAGTATTCTGAGGGAACCCCTACTTTTGATGTGCTATATCTCTCTAGTATATCTTAGAGTATGATAATAGGAAGTCCTCTGTATCTAATGTTCTAGAATGAAAAGTTCAACCTTTCCTTGCGATCAATATTTTGCCCGGGGGTTAAATCACAAAGTCCAGTCCACGAAATTAATACTGGAAAGTTAAGCCTTGCTTCAAAAACCCTATCGAAAAGTACTAGGTACCCCCTTACTACATGACCAAGCTACTCCTTAGAGGAGGACCCAAGAAAGCTCTTTTACAGGGCGCCTAAACACTTGATAAAAGAAATTATATAAACTTCGAGATTGTTTGCTTTAATCCTCATTTGTTATCCTCTAAAAATTTTATTGAGTAGCTATAAGACTTTTCTAGGTCTGTAAAGTGGGGATTGTAGAACAGAGCAGCTACCGAGGCCTATAAAACAACGAGCGGTACAAAGGTTTAGCCCTAAAGTAATTAATATTAAGCAAGGATTGAGAAATAGATAAAGACTAAGATAGGGATACAGAATCCCAGATATCACAAGGGGAAGGTTTCTAGTATTTGATTAGTTCTGAACCTAGTTATTTTTATTAAAGGCGGGATATTTTTAAGGTATAGTTTAGGAGCTTCGAACCTGGAGTCAAGCAAGAAATATATAGAATAATTGAGATTACCGAATACTAGTTTTACTAGTGCCTTTTATAATATAATCTATTTTAAACAAGGAATTCCCTTAGACAGTCCTTTGACTTTATTTATTAGTTAGTTAAAGCATAGTTAAGAAGATAGGTATTATTAAGACTAATAAAAGGTCAGTTATAGCTGTTAAGAAAATACAGGCTTTGATATATTAAGATTAAGAGTGCGAAGGTTACAGGTTTTTAGAAGTTAGGGATATGAAAAGTAGATGCCGGCTTTATGGGTATCTCTATTCTATCTACAAGACAGTCTTACAACTCCCTCCGCGTACCTTTACAGTCAGGTACAGTAACGCTTTCCTATATTCTATAAGGTTAGATCCTCTTTTTTCAGCCAAGAAGGGGGGATATACCTTAATTAATAAGTATCTGATTAAAACAACAATAACTTTGTTTCCTGGTTAGTAAAATGGCTTTTAAAAGAAAAGGAAGGGGTTCCCTCTTATAAAGTATAAAGTCAAAACTGGAGGGGCCTTGTGTACTCTACTTGGTGGAGGTAGTTAGAGTCTTTTTAACTTATTAGGGAAATCCATATTGAAGTTTTTGCTGAACAAAGTTATAAAACTAAGTAAGGAGGGTGTCCCCCTTTTTAATCTAATCTTTTAGAAGAAGTTCCTTTCGGAAGAGTGACAGGTGAAAGCTCCTGGCTTAGTTACTTAATAATTACCTACCTAACTTCAGGAATTAATATAATATTTCCTTATACCACTTCGGAGCTACTGTATTGGACTAGAACACTTAGAGCTATCCCTTAAAGGCCCCTCCGGGTAGATTGCCTAATTGCCAAAGGAAAGAAATAACAACACATAGGCAAACGCTTCTTCTTGACCTTGGACTTTAGCTTACTTGTTCATACTCCCGTACGTATCTCTATACTAATCTTAACAGCTAGACACCTACACTTTTATTTCTCTTAACGTTTGTACCCACTTTCTTATTCTTCTAAAGTTAATGGAAATACTCTTACAGGGAATAGGCGGACCCACAGTAGACTGAGCCCCCTTTCTTAGGAGAAAAAGAGAAATATAGTAGAGTAGTAGCCCATAGAAAATCGAATATGACTAGATAGATATTAGAATTAGAAAGTCTTTTTCTTATGTAGTTATAGTCTTAGGGAATCCATTATAGATAGTATTCTAGGTTTTTTGTTTATAAGGGGAGCCTCGCTCTAGCTCTATGCAGGGAGCTTAGAGCTTTAGAGAAATTGATTATACGTTACTCTTACCTCCCGAGAGCGTCCGAAGGAAAAAGGGGTGTAACTTTCAAGAGAATAAAAAAGGAACCCAAGTAAATAATACCAAATATAGAGAAGTTCAAACAAGTTATATATATATATAAGGATAAGGAGCTTTTAGAGGTGTGTCCAGAAAGTAAGGTTATTTATAAAAAGAAACTCTTTATTAATTTATAAGAAGTTCCTAATCCTAATTTGAATTAGTGAGAAAAGAACCTTTGTAGGTTAAGACGTGTACTTAATCATAAGAGGTGCGCTAGGGTTCAAAGCCTGTGGTTACTGTAGAATTCTAGTTTAATTCTAAAAGGGTTGACTAACTATAAGAGTAAGATCTTATGTTATTTCTCCGTTTATTGGGTCTACTAGGAACTCGAGTTCCTATAGCAAACTGAAAAAAGTAAGTTAATGCTAATCTAATATAGGGGAGCTCCTCCTTTACATGCCCTTTATATCTGGGGAGACCTTCAAGCCGTGTTCTAAGTGCACTTCTCTTGCTTTATTTTGAGAGAGTAAAGAAGTGGTACCGGGATACGACTCGACTGTAATCTATTTATAACATGCTTAACTTGACCCAGGGCGCCGTACAATTACAATATAAAGAGCCTCCTTTTTATTTAGAATTTATAACTAGAGCAGACCTTATAGAATCTGTTATATTGAAGAATCAGAATACGGAATTTGAACCCTTGACATCTAAGGTAAACTAAAAGCGTCTTATTTCTTTTTTCAGTACAGCCTAAAGTACTTCAACAGCTTGTAATAAAAACTATTCCAAGTATGCAGAGTAAGACTTACAGGTTTCCCTGCGAGTTGAACCAATCCTTTTAGTATATTTTAAAAAGAAAAGTCATGGAGGACTTGATCCAAAAGCAATCTATAAAAGTTTAACCCTAAATTACCATTGTCAAATCTTTGTCTAAAAACGATTCTCCAATCTCTAATATAAAGTAAGAGGAATTCCATCCCGTTGAGTCCTTCAGGTTTAGGAGGGTCTTGTAGGAAAGAATATTGGTATAGTAGCACATACCTTAGAGAACCAATCTACTTCTCTTAGTCTTGATAGCTTTGTTTTGTAAAAGCCTTCTCTTAGACTTCCCTTTATCTAGGAAAACCCCTGCCGTACTAACTACTGCCCTTAAAAAGAGAACCTTCTCCGCAATCACCTGTAAAATTAGAAACTAACAAAGGGAAATCTTTCCTACTTATGAGTGTGCTTATATGTTGTACTCTTCTTATAAACAATTTGTACTTAGATTCTCTATCTTAGTCTTCATACAACCGCAACCTCTTTCCTAGCTGCTATATCTTAGTGGTTCCTATACCTTTTAATATATCTATTACTTACTGTGTCTATTTAACTATCTAATATAATACATTACCATTCCTATACTATTATATAACTCTTAAGTATTCCCTAACTAATAGAGATAGGAATACAGATTCTGCTACTAAACTAATAGGTAATAGACTCCCTTAACTACACCTAACCTAACCTAAGAAGAGTAGGTACAAGCAACATAGGCAATAGGTAGGTGTAAGTCTAGCTCCTAAAAAGGGGTCTCTTTAATTTAAGACTTTTCAATCAGTAAAAGCTAAGGAAAAGGGAATTTATCTTAATTCGAATGATGCCAAAGTATGAACAAAATCTTTCCTTTTTATTCAGTTTAGGTAGCCAACAATAGCAATGGCGGGTTTTTTTACCTCTTTATCGCCCATTTTACTATATAATTTTCGATCTTAAGAGAACAAAGTAGAAAGAAGGGATACTGCTCAGGCAAACTAAGACATTCTAGCTAGAGAATAGACTTCCTTAATTCCTAACAATAACAAACAAGAAGACTACTGCAGGAATCTCTCTTAAACCTTAAAAAAAGTACTATCTATGTACTCTAATTCCTATATATATATTATTTTTTATTTATCTAGAACTCTCTATACCTTTTTAGTATACCTATTAACCTATTACAATCCAAATACATTACTAAATACTAATAAATACCAAACAAATAGAGTATACTACTACAAGAACTATAAAAAAACTACTACTATTACTAGATAATAAATAACAATAAGAAACAAGCTACACTAGCTATAGCAACAGGGAATACTAACAAGACTACAGGTACAGGTCTAGCTCCTCCTCCAACTACTCCTAAGATAGCTCCTAATAAGATACCTAATAAGACTAAGATACATCTAGCTCTAATAACTCTAAGAAAGAAGTCAGTAGCTCCTAAAGCAAGAAGCCGGTTGGGCTGGCTTGCGTTTTACTGCATGAAAAAGGTCTTACAGCTCGGTTTGATATTCCTATAATCTGGATGTTGTACTTAATTCCTTTTATCCACTTCTATTTTTCAATTTCTAAAGCGCGGGTCCCTCGCAGGAGAACTCACGAACAGGGGTTGCGCAAAAAGACCCTTCCCGTATATAGCTAAGTTATACTTAATCTTACTATGAAGCAGATTTAGGAGAAGCCCCGTTTCAGATAGACCCCTAACCCTAGGGACTCGAATGGCAAAAAGTATAGCTCAGTTTAGAATTAGAAACGGAAAAGGTAATGTAATTAAGGTAAATCCCTTAACCTTTCTTTCTTTAGCATGTTATAACGCAAAATAGAAAGAAGGAATTTCCTTAATTACATTACCTTAATGCGTTTTCCATTTCAGGACAGTAGTGAATAAATTTTTAGTAACTAGTACCTCATTCTTCTTCTATAAAGGGGATCCCATTGTAGCTGTTTTCATTGTGTTAATCAGCGCTCTAGATTTCGGGCTAACGTTTCATTTTATTTATGAGGTTAATAAGAGCTACAGCTATTTTTTCTTTTTGAAACTTAGAATTCCATAGCTCAACTGTAAACTGAGAGTAGCTAATTACAAAAGAATTTTAAGGCAATCCCTGCATTGGAATATTAAATGTATAAATGACTTAACGGGTAGAACTCAGAAAAGTATAGGCGGCATAAAGGGCTCGTTTTGGGAACTTACATCAGCAGCATAAACCCTTTTGATCGGCAGTCTGTTCGAGAGAATTGGAGGTTTTCCTCTTTAGCAAGTAAAAGCAATTTAAACTAATATAACTGTTAATTAACACCCAGGCAATTAAAAAGCTTAATAAAGAAAGTGAATTGGAACTAACTGAACAAGACTGTAGGTGAGGCGCCAAATGTAATATTAATTTAGAAGGACCCTGCAAAGCTCGGATACTTAGCTCAGGGAAAGTTATCTATCCTCCTCCAAACTCTGGATTAAGTTTGGGCATCCAACTTCGTAACTAAAAAGAAACTTAACTAAAAAAACCATTGTAGCAATGTTCTAGGACCCGCTCTATAAATTAATAAGGTTAATACCAAAACTTCAAAGTAAGCCCTCCTTTAATAAGGGGACTCTAGGAAAATAAAGCAAAAGAAATCCAGTTTACTAACCAAGGATGCTCAATCTTTTACAGGACTTAGAGTCTAATCCGGCGCCGGTAAGGGCTATAACTTTGTCTAATATGGCTTTTGACAACCCAAGTGCAAGTAAGAGTTCCCTCTGATATTTGGATAACTTTTCCAAACTAAGTAAACCCTTTTATTAACTTCTTCTTAGAAATTTCACTGCTATAGAGCCCTACTCAACAGTTACCAGCTAGTTAAAAAACTAGGATATTTCCTTCAAGATAAGGAGTAGCCCAGTGTAAACTACATACGGATACTTGTATTATTCTCGGATTCTGATCTGAAAAAGGAGTACAACTAATTACTGGAGAACTTTTAAACGAATTTTGCAGGATCCCCTATTCTCTTTTTACGAACTTCGGTTTTATCCCGGGAATTCTAACGCTTCCCGTGACAAAACGAGGTCTTATTCCTAGGAAATCCGGGTTTATAAGGGGCCTACAAGAGGTTTTTGCTTAACTCAAAGCCTACAAAAAAAAGTGTAATTCAAACTGCCAAGAGGAATTCCTACTGTTGAAATAAATATAAGGGACTACCTAATGTCTTTTTATAACCGAATATTACCCAGTTTTCTTTCTAAAAAGGCTTAAGAGCTCGAATCGCAGTATATAGTCCAAAAGGCTTCGTTTTGTATATTACAAACCTTTTCAGAATAAGGCTTATTTATTGTGGCAACAGCTTCAGAGTGACGGAATTTGGGTCTTGGGTAATTTTTTCCTGTTTTTGTAGTTTAATCTATCTAAATACTATTAGATTTTTTATATTATGTCTGGCACTTAGCAAGCTTTATCCCGGTCTGTATTAAAAAGGGGGTCCTTTTGAATCGGGAAGTAGCAAATTTGTGGGAGATTCTATTCCTGCCAAAGGTTCCCTTTGTAGCGCCCCCTTATTAGGCTTATGGGTAAAGTCTTCCAGTAGCCTATTATCAGACTCAACCCTTCTTATAGGATTGGAATCCTTGTAGTTGTTGGCGTTTGCCGTACCCTTTTAATCACGCGGGTGGTAACTTCTATCTCGAAAGCGCGCAGAGTCTCGTGCTTTCGGGTAAACTAAGTGCATTAAGCTAAGGCAAAAGGGGAGTTTTGTATCTTGATGAAGCCTTTCTCTATTTCTCTTAAATGGCATACGCGAAAATTCCCACGAATACTAGTAAAGTTTTGCGGATTTACGTAGGTTTATCCTATAAGACCTGTCCCCTTTTCAAGTGCACAAGGAGCCCTTTTCCGAATAAAAACCTTTTTGTCGGATTCTTTTTCTATATTATAAAGTATTATAAAGTTGAGACCTCCTCTGGCCCTTATTTGAGTTATAAAAAGGGGATCTAAGAGGGCCCCTAGGGGTATGCCGACCGGTTTTACTTATACTTTTTGCAATTCTACCGTCCGGATACGCGGACTCTTCCGATTAAGACAATAGAGAATCCGGGTTTTAATTAAGAAATCTCCCAAGGGGAATCCTAGGGCTAGTACTAAGCTTATTACTAATGAGAATACAAGAACACAGAAGCAACCTCCTGTTTATTTTAATTATAAGGGTCTTTCCCACTTTAGGTTAGTCAAAAAGAGTAAATATAAGTTGTACTGGTATTCAATGCATTTTTCTCTGTCTCAAGGCACCGGGCTTTCCTATTGAATTGAGGATTCTCCGTAAAGTTAAGATTACGCTTTTTTGATATGAAAGCCTCCTACTAAGTAAGAGGGTAAAATGGTCTCACTTCTATAAACATTTGAAGAATACATAAACCAGATAAAAACTCTTGAAAAGAAGTTAAATATAGATCAGGGAAGTTGCAGTTTCGGTATTTTAAGAATTAAGACACAAATCTTCTTAACCTGCGCATAAAGTAATGGTTGGAGGAACTCTCTCCCACAAGAGAAGCCCCGAAGGGTATAAAATACATTAGGAATAAGATTCTAGTAGATCTAAGAACTGTATTCTTGTAACAAGTACTGAGTAGTAAAAGTAAAGTTCAAGATGGCAGTAATACAGAAATTAGTCAAAGCAGGCAATTCTTTTTAGTTAATTAATATAGTGAGCGGATTTTCAAGTCGAGTTAAAAAATCTAAATATCAGGACCGTTTTCACAAATATACAAAGATAGAGGTACACTGCAAAAGGGTTTAGATTTTCATAGTAAAAGGCTTCCTATCCACTTTCGCTAAGCCGCTAAATTACGTTCGGTGCGCAGATAGGTTAAAGTATACCTAAAATCTAATTCTTGTCTTTTAGCGTTAATTATACCCCCTGGCATTTGCTTGTGAATCCAGTTTGACTTATTTGCGATAGTTGGTTATCAAGGCTTCATAGGGGTAAATAATGAGTTAATCAAGAAAAGAGAACTGGGTTTTTTTGCTAGGAAACCTTTAAGGATATATTTCCGACATTCTATATTATAAAATTAGAAAAATTGAATTTCTTTTCCGTCCTTTTCTTTACAGGTAAGGTACTAATATCCCTTTGTCACCACTTTAGGCTTTCATAACTTGGATCTTGATGTTTATACTTTTGAAACTAAAAGGGTCCAGGTATTTTTTATATTCCTATGTCAAATTTTCCAGGGGGGGCTCTTAATCTTTGTCGTAGTACTACTTAGTAAGACAAATCGGGAGTTTCCTTCATGTCAGTGTAAACCTCTTTATCTATGGAAAGGTTTAAACTTAGGTCAAGTAAAAGCCTTATTCTGCATAGTTTATTTATTTATTCTGCGGAACAGTTTTCTTCAAATACTAAATTAAGTAAGTATGCTCTTTTAGTTTTAGGAAACCCGAGAAGAAACTTCTGTTAAAAATCTCTCTCTAGTGAACAGGGTACTTTATATACCGATAGGAAATCCCTTTAATACTTATTTTGGCTATTGGCAGACCTAAATTTTATTATATTCTACTCAGCTCCTTTTATATCACTAGAACTCGTTGTAACCCTAGAAAATATAGGAGACCTGGCTATATTATATCCTCGAGAACAGAAGTATATAGAAAGATAGAGTAAGTAATATTAGGGTACTTCTCGACTCCTTAACTTTAACTTAGTACTTAACAAGCTAAAAAATTGTATGTCTTATGACAGCCCAGTATCCCTGTTCATATGTTTCATATTATTATTCACGAATTCAGACTTAACCCTTACCCTTGGGGCAAAGAGTATAAGGTAATCCCCTTTTTTGGTATGGAATCCCAGGTTTTCAAGCAATTGTCCAGTCTTCCATGTGGATATACAAGAAAAGCAATTCAAGATTAAAAGTCTCTTTGCCAAAGTTTCGAATGCAATCTCGCGAAGTTTTTAGGAACTGATAATATAAAATTTATAGGGAATACAAAAAGCACGACTAAAATAAAAGATATAGTATTGCGCCTATCCTTAAAAATGGAATCTCGAAAGAGCCCTGGATCCTTCTGCCTTTGGGCGTTGACTCCAGCTACTTTTAGAAATTGCCCGTGAGGTTTCCCTATCTTATTAGCAGAAATTCATAACCTAAGACTAAGAATAAAGAAGCACTTTGCACTACAACCTTGGCTCCTAGTTTATTAAAAAAATCCCCAACTTTCCCTTTTATTTACTTCCTCCACAGCATAGTAAAAAAACTCTGCAAACTCCTGTTAGCCCCTATTTCTACTTATCTCAGCCCTTGTTGTAGCTAGGGGACAGTCTGTACCCCTATCTTCTAAGTCTGTATGTGCATACCTATTCTCTAAATAGTCATACCTTTATCTTTCTTATTTACAATACCTTGTACTCGGCTTAAACAAATGAAACAAAAAGCTTTTGATATAACTTATCCTCTTTTGAAAACTAAATTCCTATTATTTTATATATTACCAACAACCCCTCCCTTTCATTTACTTTATTTGTACCCATTTTTATAGAATCTCTCAAGGCTTCTTTTTTCATAGAGTCAATGCACTGGCATAACAAAAGCTCCTGAGACAGTAAGACTCCTAAGGCTATACTAGGAAACCCCAATAACTACCCTATCTCCTCCTTTATAATCTTAATCCCATAAAAGATAAATAAAATAGAAAAGGTACCCTACAGTCAGTATCCACTTAAAACCGAGAAAAACCTGTACAAATTCAAATTACAATTGGGAAAAAGAAGCTCCCTAGCTTTTCTCCTTAGATAGACCACACTGCTTTGTACTTGCTTGTACCAGAAATCTTAAACAAAACCCCGTCATTTAAGTAAAAAGTTTTAAAAAATAACAACAAACCCAGATTATTTACAAGGATAAAAAACCTGTTGTAAGGCAATTTACATACCATAAAATACAAGTTAGCCCACCCAGTAATTGTACCCAAATTAGACTTTTACGTTCGATTTAAAACATTCTTAGCTTAGAATTGCTTACTTCAACTTATATTATAGCAAGAGTAAGACATATAACAGAAACCTCTTTTTCTTTCTATACTTAACTTCCTTAACTACATTAGCTACAAGTCCTTGTAAGAGAGAGACTTCTAAGGCAAGATTTATCTTGCTCTTTCAAGGTCTGGATATTTAGAATAAGTCTTTCTTTTAGGAGAAAACAAAGTAAAGAGTTACAAAGATCCTTTTGTGGTTCTAAGTATTCATGTTCTATCTGTAATACTTAATGCGTTACCTTCCTCCATTACAAAAAAATGTATAATTTACTTACTAAGACACTAGGCTCTCTATAGCAATCTGCGGAGGTCCAGAGGTAATACACCTTAAATAATACAAACTAATACAAATCTAAAAAGACATCTATAGAAGACTTTCTTACAATACACAAACTTGAAGAAGAATACATTAGCTCTAGGTACAGTAAAAAGCGCAGGTAACCATAACAACAGGAGTACGATAGGTATAGCAGGTATAGCTTCAAAGAGTAAGAAGAGAAAGCTCCCACGGCTCCTACCTAATATGATAGATATAAAATTCCGAAGACGACTTAGAAAGGGTACAGATCCTTGATACAGACTAAGAAAGTAAATACAAAAATGAAGAAGAATTTAAATTTTTAACAATTGTTTCTATGCCCCTATGGTGTAAGTCAGTACCAAACAAGTCAAGAAAGTCTAAGTCAAAAGAGAAGAGGTAAGTCAAAGCAAAATCATATTTATGTTATAAGGTTGCGTATCTTATATTCGGTATTCGGTAACATTGACACTATCCTATCTCTCCAAGGTTTCTACCCCCATTAGCGATAAAGACATAGAGCAAGATAAATCTTGCCTTAGACCCCGTTAGTGAACTATATAACTAATATAATAAAATAGAAAGACTAATAACTAAAAGGAAGGTTCTATGTATTTGGAATTGTTGGGTATTTCTAAAGTCAGGGGAGTTCCTAAACTATACAAAGCCTTCTTAAAAAGTGCAAAGTGAAGATGATCTTTATTGGACTGAATAACATAAACCAACGGAAACATTAGCACGAACAACGACGAACTATCGGCTTTATTTGAACTATCGGCTTTCCGGTCTGAAAAAGGGTGTTTTAACGGAATTAAAGGAGAGTCCCAACTGGATATCTAATCTTTCCGGCACTTCCTTCTCTTTTTTCAAGTAAGGATTCTTTCTTTATATAAGCTATTTCTTTTTTCTGTTTTGTTAGCGTTTAAGAAACCTGGTATACCAAGGCTACAGATAATGCAGAGTTTAGCCATGATGAATAATAAGATGCTGGAGAGAATCTAGCTATGGATAAGAGTGAGTAGTCAGAAAGGAAGCAGTTTCTAGTAAATATATAGAATGAATGTTTTTTCTTTTAGTTTGGCATAAGGTAAGTAGGTATACTTCAATATACGCACTAAAGTCAGGAAGAAGAACTTACCTATTCTTTCTAATTCTAAGTTTCTAGCCTCCCTGTTCTGTAGTAATAAAGTAATAAGAACCTGGAATAATAGGTATTATCCTTAACAAGTAATACAATCCATATCTAATACACTAGAATACTAACTACAAATATACCTTATTCTATAATTAGCTAGTAAATATTTAAGTACTACCAATACAATAGAACTGCGCTTATCCTATATTAATATATTAATGTCTATTACTATCTACTTCATAACTGATAAGTAAGATAACTCCTATTTACCATAAGCTCCACTGTTTTGGGTCTAAAGTAAGGTCTATATTTATGTAAAGGGGAGCTCCTTTCCTTTTTCAGTTGTTAATTTAAAAATTTGTGTATCTAAAAACGGAGGAATTGGAAAGTTTAGGCCAATTTCTTTACAAAAGCTTCATTTTCTTAGTAAATAATAGTAATAAAGATTTGGAGCTTTTTACCAGAATAGAGACTTGTATTTTAAATAGGAATTCCTAAAAAAATCCGCAGGACTCTCTAGGGAGGGCTTAAACGGGGTTCTTCCTTAACCCCACAGAGAGAGTAGGTAAAGGGTCTTTTTTCTAAAATAAAAAGTGGGAGTACTTGTTTTAGTATTACGCTGAAAGCCAACAATTGAAGATCGGACTCATGTCTGTACAATCCTAGCTATCAAGACGGGGAAAAGATAGGGTTTAACTCGCATACTATAATAAGAGATAAGAGCTCCCGGGGAATTAAGCAAAAAATTCCCCTTGTACTTATAACTTATAGCATTCTATTCAAATAGCTAAAAAGCTGCTCTGACTTTAATAAAATAAGAAGGGATACACTGCATGAGATTTTATACCCGAGAATAAAAAAGGGGTCCCTTCGCAGTCTTAACTCTTTTTACAAAGGCCCTTTTTGATAAGGAATTTTAAGCTAACACCAAGAGACGAAAGTTCGCAGTTAATGTTACTGGGGTTCCAAAGGTCAAAAGCCCTTCTCCTTTGTATTTTGTATTAAGAGTCCGCGCATATTCCTAAGGAGGATTCTCATATTACAAAGTTATGCAGAAGTTTTTTTATAGGATACGGGCAATTTTCAGTTACTTCGCTTAAAGCTCTCCGCGTTTTATAACCCCGTAGAGAGAGTAAGGCGCCCTTTGATGCTATGCATCCAGTCATCTCTTATGTTATGCGACGAAACTTTCTACAACTAGAATTTGTTTTTAGAGTCTTGTATCGAATAAGTTACACGGTATAGAGAATCCTTAGTTTTAAATCTAGGAAATTTTAGTACTTTGCCTGCGTTAATTCTCATCGAAATCTTAAACATATATAGGAAGGAATCCCTTTGAAAGATTAGCAAGAGCTTCTAAAGTTATTTTACTTCGGTTTTAAAGGGCGAGTGCTAGTCTTATAAAGAGTTTCGGATCTGATTAGTAATATTACTTACACACTCGGGATTCCTTTTTAAACCACTTATACTAAGAGTAACCCAGAAGTAGCTTCAATGTAATACACACAAAACTTAGGTTTAAGGTATTCTGTTTCCTGAGCAGACTTATTACTCATTTTTTTAGCCGAGATTTGGAGCAATCTTATACCCCAAAGGATTAAAGCCCAGTTTTTGGCTAGCCTAGGATAGAATCCTTAATGCAGTAAAGTAAATAGCCCATTCTGAAACTAGAGTAAACAATATAAACTAGGTAGGGGCCTGTGATATATCTGGAATACCAGATACTTAAGGTAGAAAAAGGACTTAAACTCATCAGAAACCCCTTAAAGCTTGTGTCTGCCCAAGTACACCAATAGACATGTACTCTAAAAAGAAGGAAACTGGGGAGTGAAATTGTTAGGAGGCGTCTATCGACTTACTACTTTAATCAAGTTTACATTTAACAAATCAAAGTTTAATCGAAGGGAATGAGTTCAAATCGTGTTAAAAGCGGATTTCTAGTGAAATTACATAGGTTTCTGTCCAAAAAGTTTCTAATACCGAAATCCTAATAGAGTCTTTATTTGTACTACTCAAAAAGGAGATTCTTGCCCAGTTCTAATTCCTAGCCTTTAAGTATTTGCGGAGTGTCAATCGTTCTTGTTACAGTTTATTTATTCTTCACAACCAAAAAGACATAGGAGTGTGGATAAGGGTTTCCATTAGAAAATTAGAGAGGCCCCTTTCCTCTTAGAGCTAAAGTCTAGTTTCTAAATTTATTGGCAAGCCGTAGGACTGTTGGAAAAGCACGTAAATCTTGAATTCGTTTTTTAGACACTTTTACATGACTTAAGTAAGATCCGACACTAAAGATTTGCATCCCCTAAAGATAGTAGGGTAACCTTTATTCATTTACACACCAAGTAAGTCCCCCTATTTCTTTACCCTTTATAAACTCCAAAAGCCTTGGAATACTATATAGAATCGACAACTTCCCTTCATAAAGTATACCCCTAGAGTCCTATAGAGCTTCGTGTTATTAGTACACCTATCTTGCTTGTGCAACCCAAAATAAGCACTGGAATTGCTATCATACAATAGAGTAATTAATTTAGATTTAACTAAGAATACTTATAAATTTCATTTTAACCAGTTCAGTATCGTTCTTGTTAACACAAAAGCTTTTCTATAAAGACCCTTTTTAAAAAGAGTAAACAAGGGGAGGTCCTCTCCTACTGATGCACACTATACGTAGGTGCTTATTAATGAAATAAAGATTTTTTGACAGAACTTTAAATAAGAAACTCTAAACTTCCCTTTCGGGCTTCCACCTTGGCTAAAATTATCGGATTAAGGGTATTCTTTTATCTGGAATTCTGCTCTCTATAATAGTTTATATAACTTTTTTGTCTATATTATGTAAGTACTCTCATGGAGAACTTTCCCGTAAGTCTTTAAGTCAGACATTCAAGGATTGTATATCCCTGCCGTATATCTTCTATCTTCAACCTTATTCGAGCTATATTTGTTATTTCCATTCTTTTCTTTCTTTTAGCTTTTAGAAAAAATAGAATTGACTTTATCAGGGCCTAAATCCTTTATAGTATTTAATAATAGGGCTTCCTCGACAATTACAGAATTTTTTTAAGGGTAGATTTTTTCAATGAACAGTAATTTCAAGGTACCAACTTTAATAAAGTTCTAGGGGCTCCCAAGTTACTTTAAGCTTCTAGATTTTTAGGAAATTCTGGGAGCTTAGAATAACCTAGTGTTCTAATATGAGGGACTTCGGAAAAAAAGACTACCTAGTTTGTATAGCTGTACCTTTAGCAAAAAGTCATAGCTAGGATTTCTTTGATCAACGAAAAAGACTCTAACCCACCTTTATATCTCCAAGATTTTAGTAGCCATTACATTAAGAGATTCGTCCTATCTCTTAGATTTAGTTTAGATCTTCTTCCCAATTAACTAGACTGAAAAGGAGGCCCTTGTTTTATAGGCTTTTTCTAAACCCGACCTAAAGCAAAAGGGTTCCCGGGCCTCATTCATAAAAATGAAACGGCTTAAAAGCTCAACCCCTAACAGCAGGAATCCGGTAAACGTGCAATATCAATAAAATAGACTGTAATAGTCTAAATAACAGGGCCCTAAATTTAGACCTGTAAAAAAATTTGAGCCTGGGTGAAAATTCCTTGTCTTCGTCTTTTCCAGCCCTACAAGATTCTTGGGAGTAGCACAGTAAACCTTTGCCTTAAGAGTCCAGAAAAAAGAAAGAAGTTGCCGCTTTTTCTAGACGAGCAGGTAGTACTTAAATTGTAAGAGTACCTTTTATATTACTACAATCCCTATAAATTTTAGTGCTAATTTAAACCTTTCCTATTAGGATAAAATGCTAGTTTAGTTTTAAAGTGGAACGGTTTCCGCGTTATATCTTGATTAGATTTTGTGGGGGTTCTTTTGCATTTAGCGCTTCGACCGCTTGATTATAGTAATTCTAGTATTAGGTTGCCATTGAGAATCAAATCCCTTCCAGCTTAATGCTTTTTACGGAGTATTACAAGTTTGTACGTTAAGACTGGGTTAGGGGTTCACAAAAAAAATGAAAGAGAGGTCTGCTTTTTTGTCCCTTACCTTTCGCCTAGCTAATTAAGAGTTCGTCCTAGAATAACTAAACCTAAAGTTGCGGGTAAACCAAAACATTAGTTGATTTTAAGCTTCCACAAAGTCTCTAAATAAAATGTAGAAAATAAGGGAGGAGTTCCTTTAGTTTTATAATAGGATCCTTTAAAGGTTATTCTTGATTAGTAGCTTTAAAGATCTATAGAATACTAGTAGTAAACAATAAAACGAGTTTGTTTAGGAAAGTAACAAAAATTTTTTTAAGTAAACAGGGTTGCACTCCTTCTTGCTTGAATTTAAGTTTTCAGGTCTAGTTATTAACAAAAGGGTTTAACCTGTAAAATCTAAAGCCTTTGAAATTTGTAAGAAATTAAGACAAAGTAAAGTCTAAAGGTAAAGTCGAAATTGGGGGGATCTATTTTAAGGTTTTTATACCTTATATTTAGAAGGCGAGCCCAACATATTAAATTTTGTAATTGAGGTTATAGTTGTTTAAATAGCATAGTCAGTAAAATGGGGGCAATTCCCAGGAGGTTCCCACGTAAAGAAATAAAAAATAGAGTATGAAGGATATACCTCAAAGGGCCTTTGTAGTATATTAAGACCCGCAAGCTATGTATTTGATTTTCTTAGTCTCTTCCCCTACTCAAAATTAGTGCTGCTTTTGTGAATTACTCTTAAAACTTAGAAAGAGGCAACCCTTATTAAATGAAAACAGGATTGACTTTATCAAACTAGCTTCACTAGGAAGCCTATATACTGAGAATAACCTACCAAAAAAGAGTGGATCTACCCTGTAGAAAAATGACAAGTACCTAAGTATCCTAAATAGAAAACATTCTACTTAAAGCTATGAATACCCGTCAAATTTCCTTAATATAGTCTTTTTGAAAAAGCTTAACAGCTAGACCTAACAAAAGCTACAATATGTATATATATAATTCTCAATCTTTTGTTAAACCCTGTAAATAGTCAGGCAAACTTCCTAAAGTTAGGTATTCTTAATAGATTGACTCTGACACTGAAAATGAAAGTTCCATAAGGTATTCCCTTAAAATAAAACTAGAAATTTCGCTAAGCCATTCCTGTTTCTTTTTATTTGTAAAAGCGTTTCCCAATATCTAGGTCTAGCAAGACTCCTGCTTTACTTTTTTGAAAAAAGAGGGTTGGCTATAGCTATTTATTAAATGCTTGTGGACCAAAAGCGGAAAGTTATGAGTCGACTATGTCTATGTGTAGCAACCCTTTTGCAAGGATTCCTTATATAGACAGATTAGAGCTTTTTTAAACCCTAGACGAGTCTAGAAAAACCTTATTAAAAAGAAACCCCTTATTTATATACGTCATGTAAGAAAGCAGGCAAACAAGAGAGAGTATGCCCGTTAGTCTTCTTAGCGGGTAGACGCCTTTTAAAGATAGGAACCCTTACTACAGAAGTAAGCATTCAAACGACTGCCTCATTTCAAGGATCTGAGAAAATTTACCGGATTCGCAATGTTATAGGAAGTGAGTGAGTCCTTAAAGTCCTTTTGCGCTGTTAAACACAAACTAAATTTTTGAAGGAAATGAATTTAATAAAATCCACGATTAACCTTGTTAAACTTTAAGCTTTAGTAATAAGTCAGTCATAAACTAGAAAAATGACAATTATCTTATGTAGGTGAAAAAAAGACTCTTTCTAAACTTTTTGATTACTACTGTAACTTTTTTGAGTAAAGCCAAAATATTGTGCATACTTATAAGTCTATTTTACTACACAGACTTTGCCTAGAATTGGAGTTAAAACGCATAAACACTCTTTAAAATTCAAAGTGAAATCCTTCACTCCTTCCTTGTAGATTGCTAAAAACTTATTCAACCCTGCCTCTGGGGATACCCCCTTTAAGGAGTACTTAAAGTTATCCTTAGAGTACTCTTATAATCTTATAATATTGATAACTAAAATCTGTATTCCATTTCTCTGTAAAAGAACCCTACTGTCCCATTAACTTTACCCAAGCTATAAAAACTTTACCGCTATGAATCCCTAAGTAAGAATTATTTTAACTTAATCTCTAGTAACGTTTTTCGAGAATAAACTTTGCTAAAAATTTTGCGGATTTAAATCTAGATATTACCCAAACTTCTATAATTAATGGAAATTCTCAAAGACTCATATTTTACTATATAAAAGGGGATTTCCTTTTAGGAGTATGCCTAAGTTTTCGCGAGAGATTTTTTGGTCTATGGCTTCAAAATTTAATGTATATAACTTCTTATTTTAACAAGGATCTAGATTTCTTCTATTCTTTTTTTCATATAGCTTTGCTAAGAAGAGCTTTGTCAGGATTTAAGGTATTGGGAAATGCAAGGGGGTTTTATTCAAATCTTAATTACCTCCTTTTTCTAACAAACAAAGGGCGGTGATAAACAGGGGAGTCCTCGTAACACAAGATTACTTTATTACTCATTTTAATACGAGAGAGCTCAAAATTATTTTGGTGCACTAGATTATATACAAGTATTTCAGACTTCCTATTATTTAAGGGACAGTGTAACCATAAAAGCTTTTTTTTGGAGATTCATTAGTATTTTATTTTTATCTTGCGAAAATGATTCTTATAGGTTCCTATAAATCTATATTTCGGGTTGTTAGAATTGGCAGGATTCTTAGTCTATAAATCCTTAGGAGGTTAGAAATACTTCAAGAAAAGGTAAAGCCGTTTGTGTTCTTAGGCAGCTGCACTTTAAAGAATAGTAAGACCCTCGACCTAAGACAAGATTTTCGTAGGGGGACTCATTTATATTTATAAGGGTGCCTTATCAGTAAAAGAATCTTGTACAAAACCTGTTTTATTCTCTTTAGGAAGTACACTCCATTTTACAAAAATAGAAGGAACTTATCTTTTTTATTTAGGCAGTTAATTTCAAGTGCAGGATAAGTTGGTAAACCTATTAGAGCTATTACCTGGGTATTCTTTGCTTTACTCCTAAATAGCTTTCCGCAAGGTTTTTAAGTATTTAGAGGATATAGATTCTCTTGGATAATGTAACGGGGAGCCTAGGAGTGTATGCCTAATAAAAGCAGTTCCTGAAACAAGGGGAGGTCCTATAAAGAAAAGAGCGAGTCTAGTAAATAAATAGGTTAAAAACCTTACCCCTGTCTACGAATGAGAATTCAATGTGGTTTAATAAGTTAGAGTCTTTTTCTTGTAAATAGGAAAAGAAAACTCTGGCAAAAAGAGTCATTAACCTTTATATAGGACTGTAATAGATTTTTAAAAGAACTTATGGTTATAAGGTATATAGGTTCTATCAAAAACAAAAACTCCCTACGTTACACTACAGTCGGGTAGAACGTTACCAGACTCTATAAGGTTTCTTCTCTATAGTGCTAGTTGCGGATAAGCCAAAAGGAATGTCCCTTTAACAACTACAGGAATTCCTAATACTAATAGCTACAATAGCCTACAAAGAAGCCGGTGGATAGGTATCATAGTGTGTAAGTCAGTATACTTAATTAATGTATTAATATTTAAGAAAGTTTTCTAAAAATGGATTCATTTAAGTTGGTACCCATCTGTCCCAGAAAAGCTTAGTAAAAGAGCTGCTAAATACAGGAAACCCGGAGAAGTTATATATTAGGCTTCCTGTTTAAAAACCTAGTCAAGAAGAAGAGTGTTATGATTTTGCATCCATTTTTAGAAAACTATACCTATTCAATTCAAAAAAATCCCGCGTGATAAGCGCATTAAAAAACCCCTAATACAAAAGGGACAGAACTTTAATTCTTTTTTTCATTACAAGCACTTCCCTTAAAGTTTATAGACTAAATATTAAAGTATCCTTGTGGATATATATATTATGTAAGAGTTTCCCTTGACAAGGGTTAGAAAGAGTCTTTATTTTACTCACTTAAATTCCGGTCTAATATTTCAGCAACTAATGAATTCTACAGCTTAAAATTTGGAAGCCCTTAAACTAACAGCTTTAGAAAAAGGGCCCTTTTACCGGTAAACAAAAAATAGATCTATTTTTTTAGCCCTTGTTTGTTTCAAAATTAACAAGTATTCTTGCCATAGCTTAGCTTTCCTCTGGTTATTCTAAAAATTACCCGAAACCAGTACGAGCACGGTTTAATACGGGTTATACCAGAAAACTTTAGCGGGCCCCATTACTCTTAATTATAGAACTCCTTTTTACGGTGTCTCTTATTCCTAGCTTTTTTATTAGTGGGTTTACAATTACAAGTGGTAAAGCAAAGATAGGAGAGACTTATGTACTAATTTATGAGAGGGAATTTCCTTACTAAAAAAGTCTTCACTAAATAAGTCTTCAAAAAAGAAAGGGGGCACTTTTTAATCTTCTTTTAGGATTCCTCCTTGGCTAAGCCTCAAGGATACTACTCGTATATTTAAAGCTGAGACTCTACTACTGGATACTGATTACTATAACCAAATATAAATGAAAATACCTAAAACGACTTAGTTCCAAGACATTAACCTGATTTACTAGATATTACGAAACTAAAAGGTAATTAGCAAAAGCAAGACTTCCCCTTCCAGAGTTATTATATACTTTGATTATTACCTTTATCCTTGGAGGTACCTTTTCGTTATACCAATTCAAGACCTTGTCCTTTTGCTTTAATCGGTTGACCTTATTTTTATATCTGTATATATACTTTCATAGGTATAGCTGGCTTTCTAATCCAGTCTAGTATAAAATTTCTTTTTATACTTTTTATTTTTACTTAAGTAGTTTAGGGCACTTATATTTTTGACAAAATCGAGTCTCTTTAATATATTAAAGGTTCCAGGGTTTTGATGATATTTATACATTAAATATTTTCAATTTGAGAGCCTCTTGTTTATGCTTTGTTGGTATATGAGATTTGGGAAGCTTCTCATCATCTGCCTACTGGAATTTTTAGTAGTATTTCTTTCTCTGTTCAATCTAGATCTATCCTTGGTTCTAATTTATTGTTCTTTATTCTATTTGTTATAGTGCACTTCTATGCGATTGCTCTGCCTTACTCACTTTTATAACACCCTGAATTTTTTGCATATACCTCTAGTGTTAAGTTGTCCTGCAATCGGGATACTCGTAAATAGTAGGTTAAGCTTTGGTTTCCTTTTAAAAAACTTACAGGATATAAATCCGATATACTAGCCAAGAAATAGATTATATTCCACGTAATTGGGTTTAACTCTTATTCTAGATTCCTCGGCTTAAGCAGGGCGCTTCCCTTTATTAAATCTAATATCTTTTATCTTTCTCTTGCTGGGATTTTAAACTTTCGGAAGTGAATAAAGATTAACTGTAGCATACTGCCCTAACAAAATAGGATTACTTCTATCAGTCACGCAGGAATACATTGTACAGATTTAATTCAGGGTTGAATCAAAATCACTTGGATCTTTCAGATTTAGTACTTACTCCTCTTGAGTATCCGTTTCTTTTGGTCACACTTCCTGTTCAAGGGAACCGAGATGAAGTAGACAATTCCTTTCCTTTTTTACATTTTACAGACTACTCTCTTAATTAAATAAAATCTTTCCTACTATTGTGATTTTTGAGATGAGAATAGATCCCTTTTAAAGTTATAACCAGGAGCTCAAAATTATAAGTTAACGTCGAAGTTTTTTTTCTAGGATATCAACAGTCATTATTATTTTTAATAGAGTTGGGTTTCCCTTACAGAAGGGGCCTTGGTTGTTGACAACGCCGCCATTAAGATAAGATATTCAAAGTTTGGCTTACAATAATAGCGAATACCACTTCCGTACAAGTACAGTTATTTTTGATAAACAAAAAGCTTTCCTTAATTTAAATTCTACTCAAGAAAGGCCCTTGCCACTAACTAAATTTTTTGGTCTATCACTTAGTATAGAAATGTCTTTAGTTCTCTTTCATTTGACATCCGAGTTTGAGGCCTTATTTGCTCGAGAAAAGCCTATGAATACTGGGCCCAGGACTTAGTATTAAAATCTAGTTTATTAGTTTTACAAGAAAGAGCACAGGGCATTAAAAAGCATTTTTATTAAACAACCCTTCCGGAGAGGGCACCCCCTTTAGGAAAAGGAAACCAGTGCCATAAAGACTCTGAAAGTTACCTCTTGGATTAATCTTATAGTTAGAATTTTCCTTAGAAAATCAACGGCATTCTATTTTAGCCCACCAGGTTAACATTCTTCTATTCTTTTCATTTATATAAGTTAACCCCTTCAATAAGTGACTTACTGCTCTTTTTAAGTGTAACTCCTGTAAGTTAGACCCTGGAAAGAGCGGTCATTGTGCCTTTTCATCTTCGTTTTTTGATAAGTCTATTGTAGGTTATATGTAAATCTTAGGGGTGAATATATTATATTAAGAAGAGTAAGGTTTACAAGGGGTTCATTATTATGATTCGTGAATGGCTGGCCTAAAACCCTTGTTAAAGACCAGAATTTAGTGTTGCAGTTTATTTGCATATCTTCTCAAAAGACTTTTTATGTCAGTTATAAAAGTACCAGTTAATTTTTGGTGTAGCAGATTCCTACTTTCTGATAAGATTTTTTTTTAGATACCGGGCCCAAAATAAGTTAGATCTTTAACGGATATGGATATATGCCTTAAATTTTTTAATGGAAACATATACTTTATCATAACCTTCCCTGATACTGAAACCTTGTCTATAATAAGTTTCTTTTTCGTAGAGTTCTAATACCTTTTACTCGTTAAAGCTCAATCCTTTTCAAAATAAAGTATCTAAGGCGGGAGGAAACTTTAGAATTACTGCAGCTTTTATAACAAAGATTCTTGATTTATAGGAAGTCTTGTGCAGCTTGTGGTATACTTACGGGCATCCGGATATTGCTTGTAATAAAGAGATTTCCGGGAATCGAATTAAATATCTACACGACGCTTCCCAAGTTACAGGTTAAGAGAAGCCCTGTAACATGGAAAACCGGTTACTCAGTATAATAAAATTGAACCTTAAAGAAACCCTAACTACAACTAAAAAATGTAAATAACAAAAGCTCAGAAATGACCCTACTCTAAAAAACTAAAATCTCCGGTTTATTTACCTCTAAATTCAATTTTTTTAATCTAGCACCCCTCGTAAATTCTACTTAAAGTCTACTTAAGCAGGACTGTAATAATAGAAAATAAGTAACCCTTCTTTAAATATAAAAGCTTTTAATACAACAGTTTAGTTTACTATGTATATACGAAATTCTAGATTCTTAATTTACATCTACAAAGACAATACCTTCTTAATAACAGCTACAGATCCTTGGTTTGGTATAGATAACTCTTTGTATCCAACTTCTTTATTTAATAAAGTTTCATTTCTTTTTTAAGTTTCCTCGTAGCGGATGTTTCAATCCTATTTGGTTGCTGTAAACAAAAAAGAACTCTACGGTAATGGTTTTAATCCCACTACAGTTTGGAGATAACGAAATAAAGCTCCTCCTAGCTCGCGTAGCAAGTGACCCATTTCTCCTATTTCTGTTTCAGAACGAACATAGAGGACTCTTTTTTACCAAATATTCCAACCTTCTCACGGGTCTTGCTTTTTTGTTAAGAGACTTTTCAATTGAGGGCCAAGGTGCGTTTTAAAGAAACTGCGGGACTCCTTAAGGAATTCTTTCGCGGAGTGACTTTTATGCTTTTCTTTAGGGTTGTGGAACCTATTAGCATAGAATTCTAAGGCTGGTCTAATTCTAATAAAGGGGGTTTTCCAGATTCGTATTAATCGGAATACCAGAAATAGATTTTGACAATTCTCAGTAGAGTTTCAGTATTTCTAAAGATTAAGGATTTCTTAAAAATAAGAAAATTCTCGTACCACTTTATTAAGTCTGGCTTTTAGCGCTCTAATTTACCAAGACAATGGAGAGGTATATACTAAACCCCTTCGCGGGCAATTTCATTTTAAATTAACGGGTTTGCTATTGCGAGTTCCTTTTCAGATTCAATATTCAGCCTGTGCCCTTAACCTAGGCTCTTCTATAGACTCACTTTTTATATAAAATACTGAACAGACCTACGAAAAAAGAAAGTAACAACAACTACTCCTATATACTAGTCTAACTCCAAATATCTATAACTTACTAAGAAATAATAACTAAATACTAAACCCCCCCTAGACTTCTATTTGTACTCTATATAATAAAGAATCTGATATGAGGTATTCTCCTTAAGACTATAACTCCTAAGACAATACAATCCGTACAAAAGGACCTGCAAGCTACAGAGTACGGGTATCAAGAGTAATACAAAATCTAAGCTGCAAGAAAAACTGTAACAAGTAAGGCATCCGTATCTGGTTGTCCTAACGTATGAATGGACTATAACTATAAGGTAACAATCTCTAAACTAAGACTTTTGCCTGCGATATAGATAGAAACTTATAGAATCGGCCTTATCCAGTCAAAAAAGAAACCTCTGTTTTTAACGTAAAAGCACCTCTAAGAAATTATAAAAGGCATAAGTTCTTTTGAGTTCCTAAACAAGGGAATCTTGGAAGCAAATAACAAATAGGTTGTTAAAAAGTTAAGTCTAGGATACTCAGATACTAAAATTGTAATTGTATAAAAAGTCAAAATTTCTTAATGAGTAGGGCACGAGTAACAAGTAATAAGGCAAGGAGTTTCTCTGTCTTGCTTACTTCTCTGCAACCTCTACTAATTAGGAATTAAGTCTTATTGCTTATGCTTCATTTTAAGAGGTTATCTTTTCGGTATTCAGATAAAGGGCTTGAAAAAGATTTTGCACTTGTAAAAACTATCTAAATTAGAAACAAAAACCAGGATACACATTTACTAAAAAGCCTTCCTAACCTAAAGAGCCAGGTACAGAAATTCTTGATAAATTCCATTAGCCCAACTTTTAGCTTGAAAAAGACTAGAGTTGAATATCCTTACAGCAGTAGATATAGGGTAGCCCCCTTTTTAAATATGGAGAATTGAATACATGAATTTGAAGAAATATATATTAAAAAGCTAATTATTTGGTAATACAGGAAAATCTTATGCTCTAGTTAGATCCAGAGGCTTTTTTAGACTTTTTGAAATTAGTAGGAGGGTCAATACTCTTTAAATATTGGGTTTCCTTAGCTACTATAATAAGGAAAGGTTTGATAATTTGGGTATTGTCCGAAGCCTGGGTATTATGGCAGTCTTAAAACTTCTTTTTATGTTAGTCAAAAGTCATTGACGTAGCTGGTCCACTAGAAAATGCATTTAGATAGAATTAAGAACCCCCGATTCCTCAAATTTTAGTGGGAAAGTTTAAATTCCTTTTAGTTGAGGCAAAAGCTTTCGGGTAACAAGACTTGTAGAAAAGGGGTAGGTTAGATATAGAGTAAGATAACTCCTAGCATTGTTAAATTACTTTTACTTAAATTATATTATGGATCTACTTTAGCGGAGCCCCCACCCCAGTACTCGGGAGAACGGCTGCAGTATTACTTTTGACAATCGATAATAAAGGGACCCTTTAACTAATACTAAAAAAGCAACCTCTAAAGTCTAAAGGGGGTCCCCAAGGATCTTACATTAAAAGTTTCTTAAACTAGTGAATTACTTCATGGAAATTTTATCTTAAAAAGACGGACACAATTTGCTTTGGGGGTAATGCGATACAGAGAGGAGATAATACCGCTTAGATACAACCCAGTTAAAAAGAGAGCTCCCATAGAGCAATAAGAAATAAGAGCTACCTCACTTATCTAATACTTTATTTAATACTCAGTCGACTCTACTATAAATATATTTGAGAACTCCGGGTCCGCTATAAAAAAGAATGAATCGCGAGGAGCTTTATACTTTTATCTAAACTACGAGTAGTCTTAGGAATGGCTTCCTTTATAAAGCTCGGGGCATAGTTTTTAAAGACATAAGCGGTATATAAGAGTCTTTTTCTTATCTCACAGGATAAAGGGGCACGTAAAAGAGCAACTCCGTAAATACTTTCTCCGGTAAAAGCTCATAAAAAGGAATACAAATGAAATGGGCATATACCAATAAATGTAGAAACTATAGAATAAGTGCTTTCTTTCACAACATGACTTTCTATCTTAGATTACCCCCTAAGACTAGTATAACATTTTGAATTAAATCGATAAAAGAAGGGCGCTAAGCGAGCCTATAAAAAAAGAAAGAGCTCCCTTGTTCAAGGTTTTGGGATATACTATAAATTTAAGGTCTTACTACTTCATCTCTGGTTACTGCGAAGGTCTTTTTACTTCTTAGGTAGAACTCACAATCCGATTGACTTTTATTCAAATCCCGGTTAGAGGGGTGGTGTTCTAATAACTTGTATATCGTGCGTGCTTATATACTTTGTATACTATGGGGCAACCCTCAATATCTAACGCTTCTCTTTACTTTAGTGCAACTGACTTGGGTATAAGGAGGGATTTTCTAGTTATCTCAAATGAATAGGAGAAAATAGATTTTTAATAAATAAAAAGGGTATAACAAAAAAGAGGAAGCCCGGCTAAGTATAAAAATGAAGTTTTTAAAGCTAAAGTCTATAGATACTTAAAGTTTTTCCAAGGAGTCCTAGCTATTGCTCAGATAACGTTTACATAACTAAAAAGGTTCTGGCCTGAAGAAAAAGATGGGATTTACTACTATAATCAAAGAATAATAGAGGGTGCTCCCCAGCTCAAAAGACCCCGCAAAGTTCATGTGTTAAGTAGAACTAATAACTTATAAACTTGTAAGAAATCTATCCATTTAAGAGTTGCTTAAATAGGGATTGCAAAAAAAGTCACAAGCTTTCCTAAAGGAACACAAGAAGAATTAAAACGCAAGGCATAAGTATAAAGATGTCATATAGGCCTCCCTACTATAATTTTAAGCAAATAATTATAGTACAGGAGCCCCCTAAAGAGTAAATTACCCCTAATATTGACTATACTAAGATAGATTTTTCCTAACGTAGAAAGGAATTCTAGTATACTGGTTCCTGAGTGCTTCGGTTTATAACTCTGTGTTTACTCGTGGAAAGTCCTTTTTAACATTTTAACATAAAATAAAAGGAATCCTTTGAGGACCTATTATTATTTTAGTATGAAAAAGTAAGCCCGTGTTATATGGGGGTCTAGATATGCCTAAAAAGTCTTTGTATGTGTTCAGAGTATCCCCCTTTAGTCTAAAACAGAACAACCTTCTTTAAACTTAAGTCTTTGTTACATATTAAACATCCCCATAGTACCCGGTTTTATAAGTGTGGGACCTTAAAAAGTCAAATCCCTTTTTATTTCTGAGATTCTAAAGAAAGAAAAACTGTTTTATATTCTTGAATAAGCATAGCTTTTCTTGTACTGAGCTGCTAGGTCTTTAGCTTGATACTGACTTAAAAGGATCAAATATGCCTTATTTAGTTTTGAGCTTCTAAAAGGGTTTCTAATGCTGTTGTAGCGCAGTTAAGGTAAGTTCTCTTATAATTTGTGGGCCGAAGTTGTAGTTAACTTACGTATGGATTCCACTTAAATAAAAATTTAGTTATTTTTAGGGCTTTCGCACCTTGGTAATAAGAGTATCCCTTACTTAACTTGGCTACTTTAGATGCTTTTAATAAGGAATTCGTTTGGTTTGGCAAAACAAGGTCTATAAACTTTTTGAAACCCTACTTTTTGCGGAATACTTAAAAAAGGAGACTAGGCAGGGAAGGGACCTAGTGATAATATTGTTCTACTAAGTAGTACGTTGTCTTCATAAGATCGGCTTACTTAGTCCAATGCAGGATTCTAATTTTTAGAATGTGCAAAGGGTCTCGTATTGTGCGTACGGGTCACGTTCAGGACAACCCCTTTTTTTAGTAGAAACTTGTAAGAATCTAAGAGATACCTGTCTTTTTGGTGAATACTGGAGCTAAGCTAGAACCCTTTTTTCCTTAGACGAAACAATTCCTTTTTAGTGTAAGAAAATAAAAAGGATAGTAGTTGGTTTTTCAATTTGATTTGACCCGTTCCTTGAGTATTTATTACAAATCTAATTTGGTTTGTCGTGAGCCGGTAACTTTATTCCTATAATCTAAATTTAGGAGTTCCCCTCAACCCCGAGATACTTCGACTATGAAATATAACAAGACTCTTCAGCTCGGTATATTACTTATTTGCTAGGAGTATCCACTATGTACTAAGGTTTTTCCTGAAATTGACTTTTGTTTTTAGGTTTACCTATTATGTTGTTAATGAAAGGTTTCCTTGAGTTTGTCATTCCAAGATATAGATATATAAGTACTACAAAAGTTGTGCTTTAGTTTTTATTAAAAATCATCCTCGAGAGAGATAGTTTTAGTAGTTAATTTGAGTCCTTTTTTGGTTAACCCATAGAAAAATCCGGGAAACTAGGTCAGTGTCACAGTAAAAGAAAGTTTTTTAAGCATAACTCGGCTGTAAAAGTAAAAAGAGGATTTAATTTATCAGGCATACCACGCTTAGTAAGGACAACCCTATACTATATAATATAAGGAATAAATCTGGATTTGAGAGAACCTTTGTCATTACTACGAGCTTATTTCTGAGTCTGAGTGTTTAAGCTTGTCTGTGTTCAGTAAATATAGAAATGACAGTATTACCCTATTAAATTGTACACCCCTTTTTATAAAGATAGCGGCATCCGTTTAACTCGTTTAGAAGGGGAGTCCTATTATATTATTAGATTATTATATTACAAGTCCTTGTAGAGCTAGCACCGTCAATGCTGGAATAGAATTTCAACCACGAAGCTAGGAATCCCCAACCCAGTAACTTCTCACTAAATTCTAGAGTAATATTGCTCTATGCAATATATTTAAAATCGTGCTAAGGACTTTCACCATGGATAGCTCTTTGTTAGCGAGAAACACTCCCCAGTCTAGTCAATACCAAAAAAGAATTTGCAGTATATTCTATCGAGGACCCGTAAAGCCCTTTCTTTATAATTCGGACAGAAGAAAATGTCTAATAAAATTTTTCTTATTCTGTAATGGACTAAGTTATAAAATTGACTTTAAATAAAATTACAAAAAAAGACCTTATTGGCTGGACCGTGCTATAGTGAAACCTAAAAAGTAAAAAAACCGAGGAGTAGTAAATCCGGTAAAAAAAAGCCTTAAAAACTTTAATTAGTTTAACTAAATGCTACATACAAGATTTTTAATATTTCATGACTTTGAGAGGCTTTTTACCCAAGCTTTTTGTTATCACACCTTTGTTGTTAATTCTGCGCTTTTCTCTTATAAAAAGAGTTGGGCCTGTCTAGTAAACAAGAGCCCTTTGTTATAAAATTTTGTACCTTGTTTAGTATAATACTCTTCACAAGTCCCTAGATTGCTTTAGCACAGTCTTTTTTTAAGTATATGCTTTTGTTTTTAAGAAAAAAGGGCTTAAAATTAAGAAAGTAGTGAGGAAAATAAAAAGTACTTACTAACCAGAATAGGAATAGTTATGAAGTAGTCGAATCGCGAGCAAAATCTAAGGAAAGTTCTCATAAGGTAGTCGTTGGAAGCTTTCTACGGATTGAAATACTTGTCAAGAATCGATTTTTGTGTCGGAAGATATTGAGACAGTCCTATAACTGTTCCTTTTTTGAGCTTGGAAAGGAGAGCGCTGAGACTAAAGGTATCCTGTAATACTTAGTATTTTTTCGTATCGATATAAAAAGATGGGAGGTATAAATAAAGTTCTATAAAGACCTAAAGTTGCGAGAAAGATTCCTAACGAGTCAAATAAAGTAAACTTACTATCTTCTTTCAAGATAAACGCTTTCTTCCTTGTTCCGGGAGTACTTTAAAGGTTCTAAGCAGTAATGATTCCAAAGAGGAGACGTGCGCCGTCCTTTTGACTCTGTAATTTCTGATATGAGTCTTTTTATTACAAAAACCGAAGAAAAAAATTCTGCGAAATCCCTTTTTCATCAAGTTGAAACATAAAGTGATGTATGCTTTTTTGAGTACATTCTGCTTTCTAGGGTTCCACTCCCTGCAGGATAAGAAATCCTTACGGATTTCCTCTGTTGTTAAAAAGCATTCTTATATAACTTAGAGAAAGTACCCGCTTATAAATGCTACGATCCAAAGGTTTCCTAAAATTTGTTCTAAAATTTGTTAGAGATTTTATTTAAAAGTGCTAATCGGGAAACTTACACGAAATTCGTATTTGAGGATCCATATAATTCTAATTCGGAAAAGCATATCCTTTCTAAGCTACTATTTATACATTAAGTTTTACGGGTATAAGACCTGGGGTTTATCTTACCTCCTTATTACAAAACGAGTTTTTTTATTTTATATCCCTACCCCGAGTCTAGGCTACTTTGCATAATTTACTATGTATTACACTTAAGTTTTAGGGATTCCTAGCCTTTTTATTCTTATTTTACCATAACTTCAATAAATTGGGATTTGAAACTAAGGATAACTCCTTGAAAACTCACTGGAAATAAATTACTTAAATTTTAGCTTAGTTTTTTTGGGAGTGTCGATCAGTAATATTTCGCGAGTATAAAACTAAACGAGAATTGAGGTTTTCCTTTTTCTTCTAGGCGGGGAGAGCAAAAATGTATTAAAAAGGCGGTGTAGTCTCACACTTTTTTTGTGAAGGCATACTCGCTAGAGGGTGAGCCCCATGAATTGTAAAAAGGAGGAGCTTTATCATAGAAATAGAAAATAGAATACGGTAAGATTTTTTAACCCGTACCGATAGACAAGGTAAGATGTGTTGCTGGGAGTCATTTACAACCCTTCAACTTGTTGAAGTATAATACATAAAGGGCTTTCGGGTGGACTAACAAAGTGCGGGTAAAGGCAAGATTTTAAAAATATCTTACTTTATATTTAGTCCTTTTGTAAGGGGTATTCGAGGCTATCTATATATAATGTACTCTGTTTTCCAAGACTAACAAGGTTTAAATGGGAAATAAGGACAAGTGTTATATCTGCTTAACTTAAAATCAAACTTTCAATTCAATATAATAGGCTCAGAATCTGTAAGTACTATAAACAGGTCGCGAAAAAAGAGTTTCTCGTGTACTAACTTTTATTATAGTTTTACAGTGAAAATTCCTTTACTTGGAATACAAAAATAGGCAGCTTAAGGCTCAAAGTCCTTTTATTGAATAGGGTCGTATAAATTTCTAAAAAAAGAGAAGTCTACTTTAGATACATCATATAACTGCTAAGATAAGCTTTGACATTTGCACAAGGAAGCTTTCCTAAAATTACTTAATGAACCGGATAGGGTAATTAAAGTAATAGGGCTTTTTTCAAATAAAATTTTTTCGAGAAAGGGCCGCATTCTAACTGCATAGAGATTTAACCTTTGTGACTCCTTTTTTATTGTACCCAGCAACCCGTTAGAGCTTTTTTCTGACTTAGTTGGTACTTTTCTTTACTAGAATTCTTACAACCTATCAACTTTAGTAGACTTACTTACATATATTTAGAAATTCCTTCTATTAAATTAGAATACATCAGCAGGGAATCCGTGAGTTCAAGTCCCTATCCCATAAAACTGCTTGTTGACTTACTTTCAAACCTATTATACCTTTCTCCTTTACCTCTATCTTCTTATGAGTCTTTTTACCTTTATTAGTCTTGATATCTGCTATTGTATTACTCTTGTGAAACCCCACTTTAAAGGGGTCCGAAAGATAAGAAAACTACTAAAGAACGCCTCCACTCATAACTAGACTCTGTACTAGTATATTACTCTTAGCTGCCTGCTTTCTTTGCAGCTTCCGTAGCTATACTCTATATCTCTACTCCCCCGAATTTATTTACTACTTACTGCTTCCTAAAAACATGAACCTAAAAAAAGGATTATAGAAAGCCCTCGAAATCAGAAGTATCCGCTTTCATTACATAAGGGTTCTCAATCAAGATAAAATGAGGAATTAAAATAACTTATATAAAGAAATTGTGAATTAAATAGAACTTTATTACAAGGATCCTAGAAACAGAGAACTCGTAAGTAGCTTAGAGCTTTAGTAATTGTTAAATAAAAAATAATAAAGAGTAGGTGGGTAGGGCGGATCTTGCTTTCAAAAAGGACGCAGGTTATAGTCCTGCCAACTCTGGCTTTTAAGATTTAGAGGGTGGATGTAGCCAAGTGGTTAAGGCAGTAGATTGTGAATCTACCATGCGCGAGTTCGATCCTCGTCATTCGCCCAATGTGTGGGGTAGCATATCATCTGATGTAGTATTTAATTACTTTATAATATAAATCGTTTAGGGCAGTTCTCAGTCGATAAGTTGTTGGATTTATCCTAAAAACCTTTTTGTAAGTGTCTTCCTTATCCTGATATTAGCCTCGACTTGACCTCTTAAACTACATCCAAGTCTAATTTATATAAGAATCAGAATTCTAAAGGGTATCCGAAGAGTGGGTACCCTTCTAAAAGCAATAAAAAATTTTTAGAGTCCTTCCCCTCTTTTTTAAGCAGAATCCCCTTTAGTTTCTTGTGTCGAAAGGGGGTCTTGCCAAGGTTAAAGGTATAGTACTCCCCCGGTCCTTTTCTTTTAGAGCACTTAAACACAGGATGGAATATCACTTAAGCGGTCTATGAAAAATATAGAATTGTTTTCTAGTAAACCTACGAGCTCAGTCCTTGCTTTAGAGCCCCGGATACGGATGCCCCATTTCAAATGCATTTTAAGAAAGTCCCTAATGGGAGATTGCTACAGGGGTATTATATAACTAAAAGAGCCCTCGTTAAGCTTTCTTCTTATAACTTCTTAATAATTTTTATTTGTTAATTATTCAGAACAACCCAAAAGGTAACTATCCCAGATAAGAAACAACCCCTTAATTATACTAAAACTTTACTATCTTGGACTTAATCCCCGGGTTCTTGGTATTTCTTATTTTTTGGAAGTTATAGAAGACACTTAAAGAATACGTTGTTAATGAAAAGCATGGAGCATTCTCCAAGACAAAAGTATAGGTTTACAGGACTTTGCCAATCAAATTAGTGTATATTTTCTACAGAAGTTAAGCTAGAATTTTCTATTCGGAGTAAGTGGGGCACTCCTTTGCTTTATGCAGCCAAGGTTTCCCGGTTTCTAGTTTATACCTGTATTTAGAACAGTTTTAATCTCTAAGCTTTTACGGAAAGGGGCTTAGTTACTCAAGCAAGTCATATCTAAATCTTTAGTTTGACTTTTTTATAAAGTTGGGCAGAAAAATTGATAGCTAGGAAGATGATTTGTTTAAATGTACACAAGTATAGGCGGGGGTTTTATGTAATAAGATATATAGGGAGATGCGCCAAGGAAATCCTTAAGCGAGGGCCTTGCGGAGTTCCTCTATCTAATAGAAGACTTTAGCGGTATTTACATATGTGTGTAGAACTCTGGCCTAAGGGTGGTACAGCCCTCTCTGTACTCTTGAGAACTATAAAGTCTTAATATATTTCCAGCGGAATCCGTACTAGAATGTAACCTCTACCTCATAAAGTTTTTACTGAGTACCCTCCAAAAGGGGATTACTTACTAACGGAAACTGTAAAGTAAAGTCACTAAATTGAGCCTAACCTCTTGAATTAGGTAATAGAGAGCAGGAAGACCCCAACTTAGTGAAAAGGACCCTTTATTTCAAGAGGAGTAATTCCACCTTACAATTATTAGCAGCTTTTTATTTTGTTTTTATAAAAGTACTTTATTTCGTAATATTAAGTTAAGACTCATTTCGGTATTAAGGTTTGACAACTAACGGTAAATAGAGCCCCCACTCTAATCTAACTTGGGCATGCATTTATTCCCTACCCCTAGGTCGCAGAAATATCCTTTTGCGAGAGCTTCCTAGTCCCTCTTTGTTTCTGGATTTTAAGGTACTGAAGCTTATAGGTTTTAAGCTTCTTTTTATAGGAAAAGGCCCCGATTTACCTTTACTACACTTTGAAGCGCCCAAGATCTCAGAGAGGTTACTCCTCGGTTATTAAAAGTTAAAGTAAATGGATACCTAGGTTTTTATATACTAATAGATTCCGGAGTAAGGCCTTTCCTATCCTAAGTGGTTATACTATAAGTATACCCCGCTTTAAGGAATTCCGCTTTATTAAGAAAAGGTCCCGCAGAACAAAAATGGAACATCCTCTCGTAAAAGGTTACAGATAATTACTAAATTTTCTTAATTACCATCGTGCATGAAAAATCATAGGTTTTATTCTCCTGTTAGAAAATTATAGAAAGCCCGCCCTAAGTTATCTTTTTATGCCTCCTTGTCTTTGTGCAAGTACTATATATTATGAGAAAATCTAAAAATATTTGAATTTCTTCGGCGTAGCTTGGTGTAGGGTCTCTTTAATTATGAGATTTAATAGTAATGTAATATTATATCAGGACTCCTTTTGGATTTTTAGGAAAATTCCCTTACACCTAGATAAAAAAGCGTTTTTGACCCTTACCCTTTCATTGAGAATCAAAGGCAGCTTAATCTTTTTTTTCTTTTTCTTGCTCCTACTTTCATCTACTAAAGCCGCGCTTTAGGTATGTGTCTAATTTTGCATAGTAAAGTTTCAACTAAGGAAAATTCTTTTGTAATTTATAATTTTCCTCCCCTTTTATAAGTATTCGGGTTTTACGAAAGTGGTAATTTTAGAATAGCTACCTGCAGGCAGTTTTTAAACCATGAAAAGTCTTAATCCCAAACCTCTACTTCCTACTTATCCCCAGTGTATATTTGTCCGAATCTGTTCTAGGAAATTTTTCGTAAATCCTTAACCAAGGGGTATAACTTGTTTGGGCTATAGTAAGCGTAATATATAATATAAAGGGAATCCTTCAAGGTTGTTTTTACAAGAAAATTTCTAGCCTAGAAACCCGGTTTTACCAACGGAGCTAGGTAACACCCCATTATTATAGACTTTTCCATATGCATATGACTTAAAATAAAAATGTACCTAATCCCGAGCTTAAGCAAAAAGCTATAGTAGTTTCCCGGCCTTGTCTTTAATAAAATTTGTATGACTATTTTTTTACGCGGCTTATGCTTATGTCTTATTCTAATAAAAGAGGATTCTTATCTCTGGCAGGTATTAATTCATTTAGACAATTTGAGTTTTGGTACAAATTTAGGGGTCTTTTGCCCCCCCTTAACCTTAAACGGAGCTTCCCCTTTAACAAGTAAATTCTACCCCTTTTCTAGGGCACCACTTCCTAGGTATACTGAGCCAACCCCGTTTTGTATTCTTCTTGATATTTTAATGTTAATGTACTTACGCAAGTTCTCTGCCCCTTAAAAAAGCAAGTTCGTGTTATTATCTCGACCCAAAAAGAGACAATTAATCCCCGCAGTCTTTAGTTTTAGTCAAATGCCTAGTCTTTTTGGTCTGCTACAAGCTTATATAAAAGAAACCAAGGCTATATATTCACTATGAGATGAGTTTTCAAGTATAGTAACAAAGGCGGACATTCCTCACGTTTCTCAAAACAACTGGGTAAGTCGGCTAGCACATAAAGGACGGGCCTTTCTTAAGAGCTTTAAATATTTCTAAGTCTCGGCAGTATCTTTGTGGATTGTAACACTACGATTCTGCATTTCTGAAATTTGCGTGCGTTTATCTATTTTATCTCTAGCTTATAGTATTCCCGCGGATGAAGAATTTTTAGACCTTTAAAGGTTCCCTTGAAGACTTTTGGGTCACTTTTGAGAGTATGGGCAGGAGTTTAGGCGGATATCTTTTTCATCATTATATGGAAACATATTTTTAGTTTTGGTATTTACAAGCAAAATATAAACAGGTATATTCAGTGACTGGAATTTCTCTAATAAGTCTTTGGTCCGTTAAATCTAGCTTTGACTCGCAGTTGCACCCCAACTTCCTTATAGTAGCAACTTTCATTTTGGTATATCGGGGCCTTTATTAGTATGCCTTTCCTAAAAAGAAAATTTGTCCTTTGCTTATGCTTAACTTCTGCTTATCTTATACAGGACTCCTTTTTGATACCCGGTTACCAGGCTGCAGTCTACCCCTTTTTATACCCCCTTTGACTTCCAAGACTATATATAAGAAATTTATGTAGGTAAATCGAGGGATGCTTTTAACAGTGGGAATACCGGGGGTTCCAAAAGCCCTGCGGTTATATTGGGATCTTTTAAAGTTATGAGAGCTCTCTTTCTCTATTCTATAAAGATCCTTAAGAAAGCTATTTTGATATATTGGGATTTTCCTTTATATAAAGTATTCTGACTTTTCTGGTAGAGTAAATTACTTACATACTGATTACGAGGTTTCCAAATACTTTGGGGGCGAACCCGTTTGTTAACTTTACTTTAGATGATTTTGCTGTAATAAAGGAAAACGAGAGTTTGTTAATTTGTATCCACAAAGTCAAAATCATGAGGCGAAGCTTTCGAACAAAACTTGCCGACTCTCTCTCGGGAACGGCTAAAACTTATGACTGTGCGCGGATAATACTTCAAAAGATTTTTTACTGTGATTTTATCTTGGGTTCCGTAATAGGCAGGAGTAGTTGTGATCAAAAAAGAATCTTTATATCTAAAGTATTGCGCCTTTAAGAATAAAGTTGGGTTTATAAACCCCGGACAAAAAGGGTCCTGAGTAACTTTTTAAAGATATTAGAGTCAGGAATAAAGTAAGGCAGTTCCATAAGACAAGGGTCTACTAAGTAAAGTGTTATGTAAGCGAAGGGACTCCTTGAAAAAGCTTTTTTATAGGTTTTTTAGGAGAGAGAACAAGCCCCACTTAACTTATAGGAAACTAAGTCAAATTCTTTTAATGAGATAACTTTGATTTAATACCACGCAAAGTGGAGCCTCTTTTTGACTCTTACTCTAGTGTCTTGCTATATACTTCAATTGCCTAAAATTCTGTAGAAACTTTTATTAAAAGGATGCAGTAACAAAGTAAGTCATAAGAGATTTTGCGCTATAACATAAGTAGGTATACTCAAATAGACTTAATACAAGACCCTTCTTCTCTTCGGTACGGGAACATTAACTTACCTCTAGACTTATAAAAATCTCTCTATATCTAGTAACCAATAGGTATTATCCTTATTACAAGGACTAAGACTATACTCATATCTATAACATAACTAGCTAAGAAAGAGATATTAATACTTAAGATTATGATACTATATATATACTATACTAGGTATTCTAATAGGAACTATACCTCTAATAAGGGTTAACCCGCCTAGCTACAAGGACATGTGAGGAAATATCCCTAAAAAAAACATTATACCAGAATTCTAACAAGTGAAAAGGACATTCTAGACAGTAACTTAAACCCTTTTTTAAATTTAATCTTTATTTCCCAGCTTTTTGTGTAAACGAGCCGCAATTACATCAGAATCAGTCCTATACAAATAGTTGGCGTCATAAGACCCCATACTAACTAAAAATCCTGCAGTAACTCTAAGTGCGGGGTTCCCGAGTTGGTATATAACGATCCTATAAAAAACTTCAATTTTTAGATTTTACTTAAGTTGAGGGGACTCCTACAGGTTAATTCTTGGTATCAAGTTTTTGCATTCAAAGTTCCTATACTTTAGGTTCTTTTTTAATGGGCCCCTAACATGGCTATGTAATAAAAATAAATAAAGAGGAAATCCTTGACCCCGAAGTTTAGCCTTAATTTCAGTTCGACTAAAGTGGACTTATTCCTTATTATTTATTCCAAAAAAGGCATAAACTTTCTTTGTTATGAGAATCCTTGTGAGTCTATAAACTTTATCTTACTTTTTCCTGAGATTTATAAAAGATAAAATCCTGGCTGCCCTTTTTAAAACCCTTAAGTTTAGTAGCTAAAAATTTTTATAAGTTGATAAGCGAGCAAAGACACTCTAACTAACTCAACTCTTGGGTACAAAAAATCTATTGAAGGGAAACTCCGAAGTTCCCACCTCCAGTATATACAATTACTCCGCATAGCATTAGTGACAGGAATCTTATAATTTACTACAGAATTTACAGTTTGCTTCACTCAAGATATTCTGAAATAGGCAGTCTATTGCAAAGCTTCTAGAAAGGCCCTAGATTGCTTTACCTCGAGTAGAACCGTCCTGAAGCACCTATCCAAGTTATAGAAAACAATAAAACAGGACTTTAACTATTAGCGATTTTTCTTAAATCTTTATACCAAAAAAAGTTAAATTACTCTTTAGGTCATAGGAGTCCTTATCTAGATCTAGAAAACTCCGGTAAAAATACTCCAGAAAGTAAACAAACAGAGTCCTCAGCTTGTGTGAGCTATAAAAAACCAATACTACCCCTTTTTTGCAAAAGAAATAAAGAAAGAACCCTTAATAAAAAATTAGGGCTAAAAGTTACGATACAAACATGGAAAATCCTCGATAAGAGTAGACTCGTAAAATATTCTAAATCTACAAGGAAATCAAAAATCTTAGTAGAGAATTTCCTTTTTATGGAACACGGAATTTTAGCTATATCGTTCTTTTTACTGGATCCTAACGAGTAACGAGGAGAGAAACTCTTACGGCGCCTCATAAATAATAGATAGGGAGAACTCCTTAACGTTCGGATCTCTCTATTTGTAATCAAAAGCAATAAGGGAAACTAAAGGAACCGGGTCTTAAGACCTAATAGCGGAGCTTTCTAATACCTATTCTTCACTAACTACCCTACCGGCGCCAAGATGACTATCAAAAGAATGCTTATCTAAAAGGCTCTTGTAACACAAAGATGCGTGATTTACACTGAAATTAGAAAAGAATGCAATAATTAAGACATAAACAACAAACTTCCATTTGACGCGGTCCTTTCTAAAGTCATGCTTTCAATTTCAAATACCAAAAAAAAGTCTTTATGTATGTATAAATTTATGTATAAGAGGTAGTCTTTCTTTTTCTAGGAGTGCCCAATTCCTGTAGGATATTGATAGTTATATAGTGATTTATAGTTAGAGTTGTAGAAAGGAAGATTTTATATACAGGGGAATGAAGGTATTGTATGTATTCCTATCTTTTTATAACAAAACTCCGGAGGACTTATAGCAATAGAGATAATGAGAAGGTTGCTAGTCGTGAACAATGGCTTTTCTGAAAGCGAGCGCTTTTGTTAGAAAACAATCAACCAATAGAAAGGTAAACCAGCCTCTGAGAGGATTTTGTCTGGTAAGTAGGATCCTATTCTATTAACAAGCCACAGTTCAAGGTACCCGTATATATTGTATATATTACGGATCTTGTTTAAGTAGAACTCGTGGGCGATTAAAGCTTTTGAAACTCCCGGATCCTTTAAGAGAGCCGATAACGATTCTACTAGGACTCCTAACTATAATACAAGTATAGGTCTTTTTTTTTGTCCTTATGTAGGGTTACTATACTAATGTTCGTTACAAAAAGTCAATAGCAAATAACATTAAGTAAGAGAGCCCTTTTCAATATACCACAAGTAAGAAATCTGACTTCATTCTGGTCATTTTAGAATTCCTTTTGTATTTCGAGACCCTATTATTGCTACTAGTTTGTAGGAGATTCTATAGACTTTTTATCTTGTAAGAGCTCTGCACAGCTACTTTGTTGAACGATAAGCCTCCTTTTGTCAACGCTAGAGAACCCTAATCCGCTGTAAAAAGGGTAAATCTTAGTATGATCACATTTATATAGTGACAGTATTGCTATAAAAAGAGCGTGAGGCTTGGTTATAGAAAAATTTTGGCTTGTAAAGAAATATACAGTCCTCCGACTTTGTACACGATTAAGCTTAAACCCCAAGCCCTGTAGTAAGATCCTGGAAAGACTTTGAAAATGTATAGAATGCAGTAAAAACTAAAAATAGAAAATCCGATGCTTTCAAGAATGCACTCTAGCGCATAAGAGGGCCTCCGTAGAAACATAAAAAGGTTGTGTAAGGAAAAGTTTTTCTTTTTAATCTCCAATCCGGGCTCTAAACAGAATCCCTTTTATAGGTAAAGAACCAAAATTAAGAGCGGCTTATACCGTGGAAAAGCTAGGAATTCCCCGGAATCTTATTCCGTGTTACTTGAAAATGACCCGAAAAAGGGATACGCTATAGTTTACAAAACAACCCTGAATTTCTTTATTATTAGCGGCACCCCGGTTGGGAAGAGCCTAAGGACTGTGATACACACTGAATTTAAGCTCTAGCTATACATCCTCTTTTAGTAAATAGCTTAGATAGAATCTATTTACTAAAACTTAAAAAAATAGGAAGATTAGCTATTAGTGTGTTTCTGAATCTGCTAAATAAGACTTCATAAATTTACTTGGGGAAAGATTTTCTTGTAGGAGTAGGCGACCCCTTTGTAATTTGCAAGAGAGGCTTAGGTTTTCTTATTAAAAGGGTATCTGATTTTACGTTATCCAATGGGCTGTCGATAATAAATATTGTGATAATTAAAGTCTTAGCCTCGCGAGGTTTCGTGTTAAAAAACTTTATTTTGCGTGCGTTGGGTATTAATCTCCTGCTTTAGTCACTTTTACAGGATATAGAGCTCTTGGAAGAAATTTAGGGTTTTTACACCTTTTTATGGAAATCCCTGAAGAGAAGGTTTGAAGACAAGCAAGGAAGACTTTTTTAAGGACTCACCGTTTTAGTTGGGTTTTATAACATGTCGAGTAGTAATTGCAGTTTAGACTAGACCCTTAGCAAAAGAAGCGCCTTTCATTTTTAAGTAAGACTGTTCCTAGAATTCTACCAAAAATTTTCTTTTAACCTCGTGATAGCCTTTTTCCCTTCTTTTTTGTAGGCATTTTTAAACTTGATTATAGTATAAAGATTTTCGCTTTACCTTTTTGTCTTTGAACAGAGTTTTTTCAGGAGCCCCCGGCCCCCTCGACGCGGGTAAGAGCATATAAAGGACAGGCCTACCACTTGGGTTAACTCTCCAACTTGAGAATTCTACATACTTTCTTTTAACTTAAAAATTCCCAAATAATTCATACAAGTAAACCTTTATTGAATATAGTCTAGAGACTCGAGAGAATTTCTCGAATTTCGAAACTTAGTTGTAGTCAAAGTTTATAAGTAGGTCTGGAGTTTTACCAAACAAACAGGGCTTTTAAGGGTATTTTGTATAGTAAAAAAAAGGACGCTTTTACTGAATTAAAAAACAGGTTGATACCTCATGCTTGGGATATCGCTTTTTGCGCCTAAAGAATATAGGGTATAATTAAAGTTACAGCGGACTTTTTCAATATCTGTTAAATATTTGTCGTACATATCTTGATTTATGACTAAAGCATATAAAATCTAAATAACCCAGCGCCCTGCCTTGCTCCTAATTAAGGACTTGAGTTCCCCTTACTTTTGTTAGTATTGAAGTTGATAAAATTACAACTAAAGTAAGAGATGAAAACTAAAAGTTAGACTCACATTTCAAAATTTATGGTTCAAATTTCATCTTTTTAAGAACTACAACATAACAATTACCTTTGAGGTTGGACTCCCTTTTCTATTAAGGGAATCCTTCTGACTGAATATATATACTTGTAACAAGGAATCCAAAGAGCAGAGTAATTTCGAGCACACAAGAGTATAATAAAAGTATACCCGCCACTTAATCTCTAACACTTGTGATGAAAACGCCGAAAAGGGAAAACTTTCGTATTTTGAGTACTGCCCTAATTATAGGAAAGTGATCCTTCAACTCCTTGTAAAAAATTTTTCTTACCTCGAAGCCTAACGCTGATCAGCAGTACAAATCACTAGTACTAGACTAGAAACTGGGAAACCTAGATCACCGTCCCTCTATACTAAGTAATAAAAACCCTCCGGATATCCCCTTTTAATAACAGACCCCATACGGAACTTAGGATCGCTCCTAAGAATTATATATAATAGTTTAACCCCTTATTTTTAATTTAAAGAAACTCCATTATTATCAGGGTGGAAATAAGAGGGAACCCTGACTTATAAAATAGAAATTACAAGAGTCATAAGAAAAAGTACCCTACCTCTATGGGTTAAGAAAAAATAGGAATTAAGAACAACTTGATATAGGAACTGCCCCGGAAGTATAACAATGTAAGAGATATTGCAAAAAAATTTACCTGGCGCACCCCTGGGTAGTATAAACTTTGTTGTAATTTGAGCTTACGAAAACCTGTATACTGTGTAACCCTGAGGTAAGGAAACCCGGCTTAAAGATGGACCCTGCTGCTTTTTATTTGTAATATTCCACAATTATAAGAGGTGCCCCATTATTCAATAACTGAAAGATTTTATTATAGAAGCCGAAGTCTTTCCCTGGTAATTTTTATAAAAATTATAAAAGGGAGCCCTTTGCCTTTGCTCAAAAAGAAGTTGCCTAAGATATAATACAGTACTGTTAGCAACTTAGTAAGCCCTTTTTTAAAAACAAGGACTCCTCTATCAATCACTTAAGTTTTACCTTAACAGGGTTATATTTATCATTCTCAATTCAATAAAGAGGCTATCTAAACATACACGCCCGATTTTGTGCTTTTCTGTGTTCTTTATAATATTTCTAGCGAAAGTCGGGTAAGAGTTAAGAGTTCCAGGATCGGGACCAAGGGCAGAGGGATATCGCGTTTTTTAGCATAGAAGCTATCGCTAAAAGACTTTTTCCAATGTACATATTTACTTTTGAATATTTATATAGTACTAAAATGAAACAGGAACTGAGGACTCTTATGCTTTAAACCCCTTGTTTGTATAACTTTTTTGTAAATTATGTAAGCTTACTCTTTTAGTATACTAGCACAGTAATCCGTATTTAAATTCAGGTAACACCCTAAAATTAGAAACTAGAATTCTGTTCGAAACTGACTCATTAAAAACTTCTTGTAATAAAAAAAGGACCCGGTAGCATAGCCCAGAGATTCGCTTATAATTGGAATAGCGATTTCTTTACCAACTTAAATAAAAGTTAGGGCGGGTATATATAAATTGATACATAAAATCTCCCTTCGATTTACGTGGCTGTAACCTGAAAGCAAGAACCCTTGATAAAGTAGCGCTCTGCCCGATTGAACTTCCAAAAAATAACGTAATATTTAAAAGCAGGAGGATTCCAGAATACAGAGTAATAAAAAAAATTTTTCATGCCGAGCTCTCACAATATAAGTTTTCACACTTATAAGGACTTTATTCATATCAACGGCAAAATACTCTTACTCATTGTTATACTTTGATAGACATGCAACCCTCTGGATTTTTTTTTAGTGCTCCCTCTTTCAGCAGCTACCGTAGATTGTTAAGCTAATATAAAGCAAAGCCCTCTAAAGTGGAATTTTCTTTCTTAACAGCCCTGTTCCGGACGAAGCTTATTATGGGCTTTTTCGTATATAAAGGAAAGGGATTAATCCGGTACTAAGTGGCACAAATCATTATCTTACTCCTTTTGGGGTATACCCATATCAGGACTAGGTTCTTGCTTTCTCTTGGCAGTTAATTTCAAAATAAGGAAAGTTAGGAGGTGGCCCGGGAGCTGTTGCTACTATGTCTTCTAAAAACAAAGAATCTAAAGAGTGTCTAGGCATTTTCCTAAGCCTAAGAGGGCGGGCCTTAAAAAGAAAAAAGAAGATTTTCTAAATAAAGAAAAGAAAGGAACGTACTCCTTAAGCTTTGGGAGTCAATGTCTATTTTATTTAAATTGTAGATTTGCCCACGGAAATTTGATGATACCCGAACCTTTACACTATTTAAAGCCTCTATATAAGTTAGAGTTAGAAAGAAGCTCTCTAATTAAAACCCTATTAAGCCTACTTCCCGTGATAAGGAAACAGAAGCCCCCTTTTTAAATCTAAATAACCCATAAAAGACCTTACTAGTTTACGACGGAGAGGACACTAATATGGAACTTCAAACTACTCAGGAAGTTTGTATTCTTATAAAAGAATTTCTTATGTAAAGCATTTTGTCACTTTAAGTTACAATTCTAGTCTAGTTTTGAGGAGAGTAAGTTTTCATAGCCGTATCTATTAAAAGTCAACTTGGAAAAACTAAAATCAGTCTTTGTTTTTTTGTACTCACTTTAACGCCCGTCAAGCACTTTCTAGAAAAAAGGAAATGAAGATTAAAGGGGCCCTTACTTCTATACTTATGGTTTAGTGTATTCCTGGATTCGCAGAAGGAAAGCCCCAGATAAGATAAAGAGACAAGGTATAGTAGGGACAGGTCTTAATGCAGTATTAAATTCTTGGTCAAGAATAATATTTGAAATTCTTTGCTAAAGCGCTTTTATAATTATAATATAAGTGTGGAATATGTAAATTATACCAACTTTATACTTTTTGAATATTTCTACTGATAGAATAAGTGCTAAGTTTAACAAAAACTGAGGCGTTTATCTGAAAGCAATGTCTAAAAATATTAAGACTTTGCCTCTATACCTTGACTGACCAGGAGGGGTGGTAAAATTTTTCGAGGCTTTCGGTACCGGCGACTCTGCAAAAACAACCTGAAAAAACTAGAGATGAGAGGTTAATATATTAAAGAAAGTAAACTAAAAAATTGGCTAAAGAGATAAGGTATCTAAAAGAAAGATAAGCTCAAATTCTCGTATAAACCCCTTCCGGGTTTTCATGATTGCTAATGCAGCCTTTACTAGGAGTCGGGTTCAGTTAAAAGAACGGCGCCTTCTTGATCGTAAGGATGAGACACCTCCTTTTCTTTTTTTGTGACCTAACATGGATACCCGCACTTTTTTGTATAGCTACGATATATCCTCTTTGAAATTTGAGAATTAATAGGTTTCACAGTCTTACTTTTTTGTAAGGTCCCTTGAATTCTGTTCTACTTTATTTTGAGTGTAAGCCCTCTAGTAGGGGGTATCCCATAATTTGATTAAACACCTTTTAGCCACTTAGACTTCAGGCCGGTCAGAATAAAAAATATGAGTAAATACAAGATTGTAACTTCACAAGACAGGCACTTAAAAACTCAGCGTACGCCGTAATAAGCGATACCCTTTAGGCTTTTTTTCTATATCTTTCTCATTGTATATCATATTCCAATTAAGTTTATACTATAGATTCCTTATTAAAATTCAATCTTCTGAAGACGCTTTTTTGCTTTACACGGCCTCCTCCGCCAATTATTAAGTTAAGAAGAGGAAGAAAATTCTTGAATGTAATACATATGCATAGCCTTTCCAGTTACCCTTCATTTCCAAAGTAAGCGTCCTAAGTCCGCAGGGAGATACAAATTCGTCAAAATATTATATAAACCCCTTATGGTTAGAACTAGGACTACGGTACAACAAATTTTTTCTAATTAGTTTGACTATAGACTATAATTATATAAAACTCACGTGTCTACGTGAAGTGAAGAAATAGAAGGCCTTATAGCTTGACTTGTAAACGAGGAGCTTTTAGAGGGCGTAGACATATTTGGTGTACTTTCCTTTCATGGAGAGTCCGAGTTTCTATAGTAAGAGACAGGGGATTCCTATACTAGCTCTACA